>WOGN01007630.1:0-11729 GCA_015342105.1 Leptinotarsa texana | reverse complement strand
GATCCCGAAACATATTTATTCGAAGTCTCTGGGGGTGATTTGAGTTCAATAATGAGCAAACTCGATGGACTTCAACAAAATTCGGTAAGCCTTGAAGTGAAGCTTCTAGAAAATTCGAAGTGCCTGAAGGAGAAGGTGCTGGAACTTCAACAAAATTTGGTAAGCCTTGAAGAGAAGTTTCTGGATAATGCGAAAAGCTTGGAAAATAAATTTCTAGAAAATTCGAAGTGCCTGGAGAAGAAGCTTATGGAAAATTCAAAAAGTTTTGAAGACAAGCTTATGGAAAATTCAAAAAGTTTGGGAGATACATTTCTAGAGAGTTCGAATAGTTCGAAGGAAGAACTTCTTGCGAACGCAGAAGGCTTGAAGAAAGAGCTTTTTAGTGTGGCAAGCCTACTCGAAGAAAGGATAGGAACTATCGAGACAGAGATAGACAAAATCAAAGATGAAATCTTAGCAGATATGAAGAAAATGGAAAAAAAGTTCGGCAATGAAATCAAAAGCAAAGTTCAGGCAGAAATAAGCGAGATAAAGGAAACATGTTACTGCAGTGTCGTCCTATATGGACATTCTCATACAGTAAACTTACCTAACTAACCTAACCTAATCTGACTAACTAGTTAGTTTATTGTATGAGTTTGAGAATGTCCATATAGGCGAAACTGCAGTAACGTTAGCTACAAATGAAAGTGGTAAAAAACATAGAAATTTTCATTTCTCTTTGAATCAATAATAGTTCAGTGCATCGCTAACTCGCATCTTGAGTATGTGAAGGACCAAAAGTCTGGTTTTGAGATGTGGAACGCACTTTCATCTGTATTCCAGAGAACAGGAATTGCATTTCAATTATTTTTGAGAAAGAAACTCTTGAATATGACGCTGCGTCGAGTGAACCAACTCTGCTCAACACATGTTTCTCGATTGCCTTCTTCCAAATATGGATGAATGGATGACATATGGTAAAATGTCGCCTGTTGATCTTTGTTTCCGGAAGCCATATTGATGATCGCTCAAGATGTTGAAGCCTTTCAAATATTTGAGGATATGGTGAGATACGACTTTCTCCATGATTTTTGATACCACTGGTAGCAAAGCGACTGGTCTATAGTTATTCGAAATCTTCTTCTTGTCATTTTTGGGAATTGGCTGAACACGAGCAAGTTACCAACAAGAAGGAAAACCCCATTTCTTGTAAGACAGGTTGAAAACTCTGCAAAATACTTGCGTAAGTTTATTTGCGCACTTTCCAAGTATGATGACGGGCACTTCGTCAGGGCCAGATGCTAGCACTTTTTCTACGTTCCGAGCATTTCTGATAGTCACTTTTTGGTATGCTCTTCAGCTCTCCTAGCTCCTCAATCGTCGCAAAACGCAGTGATTTCGTGTGTCTCTTCAACTTTGGAAACAGAGAAATGTCGCAGTGGGTCAAATCTGATAGATACGGTGGCTAAACATTATTTAAAATAAGCAATAACTAGTTTTTGGCTTTCTACTACTCCGTCTTAATACAAAAAAAAGATTAGGGAATCTTCCAAAGAAATATTTTAATGTTTATATGAAAGTAGCTGTTTCGGGAGGACTTTCTATCAGTTTGTGTCTGAAAGTTACTTCTTTGTAAGATCTAAACATCCATGTATAGCTTAACTTCCTTCCTTTCTTTGGAAGATTCCCTAATCCTTCTTTTTTGAATTAAGATGGAGTAGTAGAAAGCCAAAAACTTTCTTTCCCAAAAATTTATCACTCCTAAAAAATATAACCCCTTCAATTCAATAACTAGTGAGCGGATGCATCGTCATAATGCAAAAGTCATGAATTGTTTTTTTAGAATAGCGAACGTTGTCTTTGTATTGCTAGTGGCAAGCGGCGCATAACTTCAAAATAATACTTCATTCAATATATTTGATCGAATTTGGCATACCTTTTAGGTCTTGGCTCTTCTGGGCTCCTTCATTGGGTGGATTCGACTTTGATTTTCATGTCATGACCATATTACCATGATTTGTCATCAGCTATGACCCTTGAAAACCCCTAATTGAATGTACGTATCCTACAAAATTTGAAAAATAACCTCATATTTTTAGAACAGGCGTTGTATACGGTTTTGTGATGGATAAACACACTCGTGAAAAAATTGTGATGCAACTGAGCTAAAATAACTTCCAAATAAGAGTACAAATCAATAAAATGGGAATATTATGAATGTAAATAGGAATATGCAGGGTAATATTGAGAATAGAAAAGCTAGTGCAGTTTTTTAATATTTCTACGACGGTCAATCATTTACTCTGGTTTGGTGTGAATGGCTTGTTTCACTCTTTCACTCATTCATACGATCTCAGGACGAGAGGCAAGATCTATTTCCGTGCTAGGAATCGCACATTGAAAAGTAAGTCCTCGTTAATCCAGAGCTCGCACAAGTTTCCACTTTTGATGATTGTTGTTTTTCAGAAAGTTCAATCGTGAAAAGACTTCTGGCTGAAATAATGTCAGCAAGTGTTGACAACTATACATTTACACTTATAACAGTAGAGAACGGAAACTCCAATTCTTTTGTGCAGGTGGAATATAATTGGAATAAAAAACTCACAATAGATAATTGAAAGTAGTAAGTACTCAAAATGATTATGAAACGTCGCAGATGAGTAATCCACAAAATATTACTTGCTATATGGACAATAATGTATAGTATTTCCAATACCAATTGGAACAGCACAAAGAAGGAATTCCCGCCTCGACTTAGGCGTCGGCATATTATTTTTCAGTGGTAGTTTTTCATTTACTTCTTCTTACAATCATAGCAATTGATCACTTCATGAAAAAGTTATCTCAACTGAATTTTTCCACCACGGGTAATCATGCAAAACTTCGAAATTCAATGTAGTTCATTTTCCAGTCGAAAACTCTAAAATACAATAAAAACACAAATGATCACGTCGAATTCTCGTCAAACATATATTAACCCGCCTTCAGTCGCGTGGTAAAAAGTTACGCAATACGTCGCGTGTTAGATTTCATCTAACGTACCGTGATTGAATACTAGTGATAAAAAAGATAACATTTTTAATGTAAATTAAAAAGGAATCTTATTCCAATACTCAAAAATAACAAATACACAGTGCAAAATCTTCTAATTAGCATTAGCAAACACCTAAAGAAAAAAATGTGTTTAATTTTATAAGTACTTATGATGTACTGTTTGGAACCTTTGGTGTAGTATTGAATATTACTAGAGTTCATTCCCAACACCAAACCGTTATTTTTATACCTCGACACGTGTGATCATCTTCAAGAACAAGATAAAACTGAGTTTCATCTTCCTCTTGAACATGATCACATGGTGATCGAAACACGTGTCGAAGTGTAAAAATAACGATTTGGTGTTGGGAAAAAACAATGAGGTCAGATGAATACAGTAACAGCCTTGTGTAATTGCAAATTGATTTTGCACACGTTGTACATCACCTTCTCGAGAACCTACTGCTGAATATAACATTCCCAAAAACGCATTCATTTCATCAAAATCGGTAGCAAGGCAATCTATTTCTCTGCTAAAAAAGGGTCTCTTCTTGTCAAGTTGTTTATTGGTGCAATTTGTTGTATTCTCAATAATTTGGAAAATAAGGTTTCCAACAATTCATTATTGTTCGTGGAATGTTAGCAACTTGCTTCATACCAGGAAGCTGAGTAAATAAATTTTTGTGGAGAGTTTTTCATGAATGTGGTTGCTTGTGGACCAAACATTTAGTTTCGTCTTTTCCTGTGTATACTAAATCGCTTGAATCACTAGAACAGACCTGCAAGGATTCTTGATCTGTGTTATCTTCGGAATTTGATTGCTTTGAATCGGTGTTGTGTAAACTGTGCTCAGAACCTGCATCTTCACTGTTGGACTCTAGATCAGCCGAATTTGCTCTTTTTGGAACCACCTTATACAATGTATAAATTCAAAAAAATTAAATGTTTTTCTACCATATAATCAGTCGCCTGTTAGTTACTAGCTAACATTTGAACACTACTTTCTATAAACATGATTTATTCAAAACTGGTCTTGCCATTCAAGAAATCATATGAATAGGATGGTCATGTACATTTCTAAAAAGGCATACCTGAGCGTACAAAGTCATAAAGTTACTATAGTATACAGTGTGTTCTATAAAGTAAAATTGTTAGATGAAATCTAACAACGCGACCGATGGCGGGTTAATATAGGGTGTTGTTTTCTACCAAATTTTTTCCAGTTTATACTATTGAATTGACAAGAAAATAGATATTCAAATCTATTTTCTTGGCAATTATAGCACGTTTTTGTTATAACGTCAAATACAAATTAGTAACAAATCCCAAATTATTTGTACAATACCAATTCGGTTGTTGGTGAAAGATGAAGTACCTACTTTTTCATGATTTAATCCAATATTTACAATAACGAATTACAATATCATCTGGTTTCAAGGTTTCTCTATAGATTTTCATGAAAATAGCAAACTTTTACTGTAACTATAAGTGTTGATATGAAAATCCAATAGTTTTTGAAATATTATTTGTTTTTTTATTTATATTGAAACTAGCTGAATTTTTTGTCCAGCTCTAAAACTTAATGATGTAATAATTAATATTTTCGTAGAGTTTAACACTAACAATACTTCATTTCAGTAGATTTTTTCTTATGGATATTACGTTGGTAAGTTATGGTTTTGTTTAACTTCTCGACGGTTTGAAATGTCGATGAATTTCTTTAGAAATAACAAGAATTTGTAAATGATTTACGATTCATCTAGTCAGTAGCTGTGCCTCCTTGATGGAGAGGACAAAACATCTTTTTTGGGGTTCATCACTAATCCTGAATGATGAATTGAGACATGGTTATGTGTCGCGAAAAAAATCAATATTATTTCAGAAGTCTTGAAAAAAACCAATGAAGTACAATGGCTCGGTTTGACAAGTTACAGAGAAATTTAAAATGTCCGATACTTTACACCCTTGTGGTCCGTAGCTACCCTATTTTTTTAAGAGGTTCGATTGATACATCATTTGAAAGAATTTTGTGAAATTGGTTCACTCATTATCGTGAAATGCTGAACGCTTTATATAAGAAACTTTTCCATACCTCACTCGCATCAGATCTACCAGTATAAATAGGAAGATATCTGCACTGGAGATACACTCAACTCATCATTCAGGAATTGAGAAAGTTTTATGTTGATCATAAGCATGAAATGCGTTATTGAGAATTGTTCGTTATTAATGATTCGAATAGTAAATTGAGTATTTTTTATATATAGTTAGTTACATAAGTGTTATGGACAAGAGGTGAATTCATATGATAATTTCCAATATGCTAAACCTATACCGATTTATATGATTGTTTATAAAAGAAAGTTCGTAATGATAGTCAATCTATTTTTTTGACAACTATAGTTTAGATATTATATATAATAGAAACAACCAGTTACGAAGTAACTTGCTGATAAGTAATAAATTATACCATTTTTCATTATAATTATTCAAAAAAGTCAGTAGTCGGAATAATATTCATGTACCTAGAGTAGAAATATATTTTCATTTTCTATACAGATTCGTAGGCTTTTGGTATGAGATTTTGTGAGTTGCCCGAGATTATAAATATGGAGTTATACCCGCGGTGCCTTCAAAGGTTTATTGTTCACTTTGAATACAAATATTCGGAACCATACATCTGGAATTACTTTTTGGACATCAAAGACAAAGTTATCCCTGTATTTATTTTGTTGTTTTCACAAACCATTGAAATGTTTTACAACACATTATCAGTCTGTAAATTTCAGTTTTAAGTTATTGTTATGTATTTACTTGTTTTCAATAGACAAATAGTTACTTTTTACAAACAAAAGAGTTTCTCAACACTGAATCTACATTCAATATTTGAGTGCGTAAAAATTCCAAGAACGACCGATCAGTTATCATGTTTCTTTTTTTTTTGATCGGTCTGAATGATGAGTTAATGAAGTTGATGGATTTATTTAAATATTACACAGAAGGAAACCTCTGCTCCGGGCAATGATTCAAGTGATGGAGTGACGGTTATAAGATCAACAAATAATAGATATGTAAACCAATGGACCACTTTGCCAGGACACCAATAAGGGGGCCACTGAAGTCGAGCATACATTGTACCGGAGATCACATTACTGAGAATTTCCAGCCTTTCCTCACGCTGCCTCTTAACATTGGCAAAGTGGAGACTGTCAGAAAAGCACTTGAGGTATTCGTCTCGAAAAACAGATTAGAGATTTGTCGAAAACTACTGGCCAGGTCGAAGAGTGGTAGCAAGTATTTTTCTGCGAACTGCCCTTTATTCTCATATTGCATTTGACTTTTTCCAAATTTATCCACGGCGGTTGAAAGAAGATTATCAAGGGTTTGAAATATGAATCCGACTTGAAAATTGATTCTATACTGGTTTCGTCGAGAATGCATTTTCCTAAAGAGAAGCATAACAAGATATTTGCCGTTGGTGTACCACGACGGCAAAGGGGCCACCACGGGACACTACGTAACCGTTGCGGTATGACGATTCCTCGGTTAAGATTGTGCAGAAATACTATGTGCTGGAGCCCCAGGAAACGCGAGCGAGTTCCTTATTTATTGTTCCACAGTATTGAACACATATACAAATACATGGGAGAATATTTGTTCATTCCTATCTTTGTTACGGATAATCAAAAGCAATTCCAAATTTTTGAGTTAAACTGAAACCGTTTGAAAATAAATTATGTTTGGGTTAATAACTGATTAACACATCTGAGAAGTCATTATGTAGCGCCACACAAGTAACCATACCAACAACAAAATTGATATGAGAAAGGTTTTCATTTAAAAGTGTTCACCAATAAAGTGCAAGGTGGGAAAAGTGCTCCGAAATTAATTCATAGACAAAAGCTGATAACACAAACAGAAAACAAGAATGAAGATCTATCATCTTGACGTACACCTGAAGATACAAGCCGATTGTATTTGTGAAACGTTGAAGAACACCATCTACAAAATATGAAATTCTGACAGGCTGTTTTTTAAAAGTTCGTTACTAGCTAACGCTAGTAATTCCATTGGAGCATATGGCGATAGAAGGACGTTATATTGCAAAAAAACTTCCCACTGCGATATTGAAGGAGACGAAATTTCTTTGGATGCCTTAGAATAATTTTCTTTGAAGTCTAAAAATCGGCAACCTAGCTTCCAAGATCCAGGACTGGATATCTTTTACACGAGTAGTGTGAAAGGTATCTTCTTTAGAATCATTGCTGGTCACCTCATTTCAAACTTGGGACAAGTGACTGCTAGTTTTTTTGATGACTATCCTCAGATCTCTAGTCATTTGTAGCTTTTCCAGTTTACTCTTCACCGACACTAACTCGAAAAAATATATACGCCATAAGTGGGAAAATATAATGTGAGTGGTTGAATAATCTACCAATATAGGTTGATTATTCATTTCAATTGCCGACGTTATTCAATATGTTGGCAAATCCGTCAGAAGCCACAAAATATCTCCTGCAGTCTCAACAAATGAATACCTAGAAACCTTCGACTTTTAGATGTCCATACATCAGTTTCTTCGAACCATGAATATGTTTTAGAAATTTTGATGTAGGAACAACAATAAAATTTATTATTATAAAACTATTATTGCTGTATTCCTTTTTTGTATTAAAATATATGCTACATGTGCCGAATGTTTCTGTTGGCTTGTAGGCTAATTTGTCAACATCACACAAGATGCAATTTTTTGTAGTTGTGCTTGCCATATTGAAACATGATCCGGTCCGACGATTTAGATTAGGTATTAATGATCCAAAACGAGAAGCTTTTTATATATAGGACGGATTTATACAATCCGATAACATCCCTCCATCAACCAACTGTGGCTAGATAATAAAACCGCCGCTTAGCCGAGATAATTGCTCCTACCGGGGCTGTGTGTACTTCTATTTGTAATGTCACCATTTATTCTGCCGTATGCGAAGAGACAAGTTCAATTATCTGCCTGTGACTACATGTTTTCTACATTTAAAATGGTCGAGGAAATACAAAGAACGCAGATTTATCGCTGTACTAAATTTCAACTAACAAAAATTTAAGGATCGAGTCGGGGGCGATATTAATGGGTTCTTGTTGGTTTTTGAGACCGTTGTCGGTGGAAACTTTAATGTTTTCTGGATAAAAAGAAGGATAAAGTACTCCGTGAGAGTCTCGTGATGGAAGTTTACGATAGGGTGAATATTATTCGATTCGTAAAACGGTCTTTTCTGGAAAATTGAGTGTATATAATATTTCTGGTGAATATTAGTTGGGATTATATGGAGAATAATTTGATTATACGTATATTGGTCGGTGTCTTGATGATTATTTACGTTTCATGATTACAGTTCTCAGAAAATCGAAGGTTTAAATTTATGTACAATTTTTTTGTAAATGGAGTATTCTTTATCGTTCGGTTGACCAACACTGTAACTAAATAAAATTGTGTTGGTTTCAAATTCATTTGTGATGAAAAAGAAATTTCAAATGAATGCCTTTTAGCAGTTGGAAAATGTCATATGAAAGAATGAAATGTGATATTGTTTTAAATAAAACTAAAGGGTTGTGTATTCTGTGCGATTGATTATTTTTGTATCATAAATCTGCAATAAAATTGGTTGAAAATGACTGATTGTTTTTTATTTCAAAACTGGTGTACCTTTTCGGCGTCAAAATTGAATTGTGTTGTGCCTTACGAGACAAAGAAAAACTTATAATTGAATAGCAAGGACGAGAAGATTCCGTTTGATAGTTCTATTAATCAGTTATATAAAAGGTGTCTTCAAAAGAAGCAGATACGTTTATGCTTCAAGGTAACTTGTACATGTGTAGTTACATATCATATGAGAAATAAGCGACGTACTGTGGCCTGCTCATCGTTTTGAGGTTCAACTCAGTACACCTCGAACTTCACTGTTCAAGAACTTGATAATAAACTCACCTGGAACACTCACTTGGAAAACGTTTTACACAAAGCCAGACTGTCCCTATGGACAGGATTTGTGGTATAACTTGGGGTCTAGGTTCCAAACAAATCCATTGGATTTATGTGATGATTGTCAGATCAATGATCACATTTGTCTCGTGGCCGAAGGCTTTACAGAAAACGGCCCAGGCTTGGCTCTCTGGTTCACAGGCTTGTCTGGCCAACAGTGGTGCCATCAGTACCACACCGTCAGCGGCCATACAGATCCTTCTAGATCTACCTCCTCTCCACATTTTTCTGTCAACTACGTTACTGTTCCCGAGTAGTGAGAGAGATGTGAGGAATCCAACGTCATACACAAGTCAATGAAAATATTCTCGGACAGTCAAGCGGCAATAGGAAGACTTAACAAATTGTCTCTGGTCTGGATTCCTGGCCATACTGGTCTGGAGGGCAATGAGGCTGCTGACACCCTTGCAAAGGAGTGTGCTGCAAGTAGCTTCATCGGAAGAACCTGTTATTGGCATCGCTTTAGGCTTTGCCAAAAAAAGATTGAACACTTGAATGGCAAGAAGACTTCTGTCAGAAACTTCCAGGATTGGACCACTTCAAGGCATTTATTCACTCTTTGAGAAGCTTGATATCAAACAATTGTTGGACTACAGGAGGGATGAACTACCATGTCTAACAGGCCTTTTTACAGGTCACTGTCATTTGAATCATCATATGCAGAGACTCGGACTGTCGGAAGACAGTGTGTGTCGCCTTTGTTTGGAAAATGATGAAACAGTCGAGCACATACCTTGTTCCTTCCGCGCTGGCGACCGAATCAGGTTTTTAGAGTTCGGCAGAGCCGAACTAATCGACTTCGTTAAGAAGCTGAGTTTATTTTGAGTGTGAATAGGTGTAAGCTACAATAAACCATTGCCGGTTGGGGTGGAGGGTCGAATAGATCCATTCACTTTGCACCTAACCTAACCTAAATATAATTTCATCAACATGAATTCCAAAATTGAAGACTTTTCGTAAAATCCACTTTTTCAGTAGGTTATTAAAATGATAAAAATATCGAATTCACAATCACTTCCAACTACTGTTCAACTAACTTTAAATTTATATTGGTACTACCTGGTATACAAGTTCTAAGTGAAAATGATGGGTACAGTTATGGAGCTAGGCTATCTAGCTCCTTTATGAAGACCCTTGTTTCGTCTCGTTACATTAAGATACAAACTGGAAGAAAAAAACTCTCTCGAAACAAATATCCTTCTACTCGTATTGAATTACATGAACGAAAAAAAAGTTTTGAAAGGACTACTTTAGTATGAATATTGAAAAATGTTCATACAGTTTGTAGTCTCCAAACATTCGTTATGGAAATAAATTAGATACCACTAACAGGAACGATGCACACCTATATGGAACACAGTCTCAAAGGTTTGAAATAAAACACTTGTCTTATCATCTTATCAGCATTACTAGATGAAGCACTCATTTCATTCAAAACACATCTGCATATCTTTGATTTGAGTTCATTGTGATCTTAATTGCTTTCTTTTTTTCTTTGAAAGTGTGCCATAATTTTTTGTACAACAAAAAAAGCAGTTTTGAACTTGGGTAAAATAACAGTGTGATGTTGATGATGTCGGTTTTGGATAGATTTTCCTATGGCGTCAAGTCAACATTATTTAGACTACGACCCGGCCACACTAGAATTAAAATAATAATAATAATACTTTATTGCACAAAGGAAATCATTACATCATAGAACTATCATAAGCTAACCTAAATAGTGTACAATGAAGTGGGGAAACCTGTAAAAAATCAAATTCTTGTATAGGTTGAGAAGATGCAGTGTAATAAGTATAAATAGTAGATATAATATATAAGCATTATTTCAAATCTCTGGAAGTGATGCATATAAATAAATTAAAAAAAATGTTGAAAAATACAAGAAAAACGTACACTTGAGGTAAAAATTAAAAATATAACTAGTGTTTTATAGAGTAATTTTCACATATTAACACATGCATGGACAAAGTAATATATCTCAGAAAAAATATATCATGGAATGGGTTTATAATAAGAAGGGACTTTACTTTTGACCGAAGTACTATATCATGAAGGGATTTTCGATTTGATATAACCTTTCAACTTGAATTGAAGGGGTTATATTTTTTAGGAGTGATTAATTTTTGGATGTGCAGATCATACACATCCATGTATAGATTTGCTTCCTTCCTTTCTTTCGAAGATTCCCTCATCCTTCTTTTTTGTATCAAGATGGAGTAGTAGAAAGCCAAAAACTTTCTTTCCTTTTCAACTTATTTTTGAATTGTTTTATATTATTGATTTCTGTAATATATTGCGGAAGACGCCCGTAAAGTTGCGGGCCAAAAAATTTAAAATTCTTCTGCCCAATAGACTTCAAAGCTGGAGGAGGCAAGTAAGTAATGTGTTTGTGTCTTGTGTTGTAGTGTGTTCAGTAGTTATCAGAGTGGATTTAGTTTTATGCTGTTCAACACTCAAATCGAAAAAAAATAGTTGTCTCGGGTCTAAGATTTCAGTTTCAGAGTAAAGAAGGTCTGAAGGGTATCGGATTGTTTTACAGAGTGAAATTTTGATGATCAGTGAGTTATTAATAATAGTTTTTCCGGCTGCCCCCCAAGCTACTATTCCATAAGCTATATGCGATTCCACTAATGCGTGATACACTGTTTTCAAATGGATTTTGTTCAAGATACAT
>WOGN01007629.1:0-11729 GCA_015342105.1 Leptinotarsa texana | reverse complement strand
AATTTTCGCGTCTGATCTGACCGCTTTCTTTGCCGTTGCCACGAGCCCGGCACGTGCAGCAACTGTCAGGGCCGGCCTCTGATCCATTACAATATATACAGTGCATTTCTTTAATGCCCCCCTTTTATTTTTCAAACGGCTCAACTCAAAAAATTAAAATATGGGATAATGAAATTAATGTATGAACTTTATTTTGAAGTTAAATAGACAGATGAAACTTTCAAGATGGCGATTGGGCGCCATTTATGATAAAAAAGTTAAATGGAGAGGGGGATATTGTGACTTATCATTTTAAAGCTCCTGACAAATACTTCAGAACCCTAAAATATGCAGTCAATATCTTCATCTAATACATAATGGCGAAACATTTAATAATTTCCTGAAGACAAAGACATTATTGTCAATAGTTCTGGAAGTATTCTTTTTTATCTGCAATGGCAAACCAATAAGGTTTATTAAGTCCATTGGAAAAAAATTGAAGAGATTTTCATTTACTATGCGACGCGTAACTTTCACAAGACGGAATTGATTTTCAATGGACGTTTTTCGAATCCTACTATCTGTAGAAAATATTTGAGGGAACTCGTATCCAATTTCACAACTACCGGTAGTGTACATACCAAAAAGCCCCCAGGTCATCCGTTGATTCCGGAAGAACAGCAAGTGCAAATAATTGGTGAGATGGTAGTAAATCCTGAATATTCTACTCATTCCGTCGCGAATGATTGTGAGGTGTCTCCTTCTACTGTGTGGAGACTCTTGAAGGGAAATAGGTATCATCCATACAAAATTAAAATGGTACACCAATTATCTGAAAATGACCCTGATAGAAGAACAGAATTCTGCGAAATCATTTGTCAGTTTAAAAAAAAAATCAGTTTTTCCGTTAATCAACCTTTTAACGTGTGATTCCTAACAAGGTTGCAAAATCATTCCAGCTTCAACCACATAAATTCTCTCGAGAAAAATATCTGGTCAAGACGGGAATCGAACCCACGGCCTTCCGATCGTTATTCGGGCACACTAACACCGCGGCCAATTCCACAACAATCATGATGGAAACCATTGCAAGGCATCCTACCTATATTCACAATATTTGTTTGAGTAACGAATGTGTTTTTTTAAACGGCAATGCTCACAGACAAAATTGCCGTTATTATAGTGACATCAACCCTCACGTTTTCCGGAAAACACATACTCAATATTCAGAAAACATTAACGTTTGGGCAAGAATATTGAGGAACCATATTATAGGACTTATATTTATTGATTAAGATTTAACAGGGGAACTGTATTTGAATATGCTGGAAACTACTGTTGACCCTCTTATCATTGAAATCGACGAAGCGAATCCTAATGAATTCGATATGGATATTGTATTCCAACAAAATGGAGCACTATCACATTACTCCAGACAAGTAAGAAATTATTTGGATATTACTTTTCCCGGTTGTTGGATTGACCGTCGAGGTCCTAGAGAATGGTCAGCCTGCTTGCCAGACAAATCTGGCCCCATGAAAAAAAGTCCAAAGGTATCAAAACACCTTTGGACTTTTTTCATATGACTATTTGAAGCGAAAGGTATACGAAACTGGCGCCCTGTCACCATCTTGAAACTTTCATCTGTCAATTTTATGATGAACTTCATCCAGAAAAACAACTTGGCTACTCAACGATCACATGAATTTTTGAAACATTTGAACGGTCGAAGCAGCACAACCTGATTTTCATTGATATATTTATTTTGAAAATGGATCAACTTCTAAAATGAAAGATGCTATATTTTTTTATAATGTAGATGATAAATAATCATATAGAAGTGTCACAAACCAAAATACAAAAGTTTTGAGTGGTATCGAATAATTAATTATTTGGCCCGTCCTTGAGGAAATTTCAACGATAATAGTCACTTTAAATTTTGGAAAAATTAATTGTGAGACCATTTGTATAATATAACCGTTCAAGAACTACAAGTATACAATCTATGAATTCAACGTAATCGACGAATTATTGTCTATTCTAATAGTGATGTTTATGTTAGCCTCCTCCTTCTAGATCCAGACTGCTGGATTTTATTCTCATGGGAAAATTTTAAACAACGAGTGTATTGAAGTTGACCTGTTACTAGAACTGAAGAGCTTCAAGTTCTCCTAAGATTTGATTGCAGAAATATTCTTGGTGAGATAATGTGACCTACTTCAGGTGAATATCATAAGCGAATAATTAGATGCAATGAAAAGAGACATACAGAAACGCTTCAATGCAAATTTGATTATGCAAATTTTACAATGCTTTGATAAGTTTTAGTATCAACCATTTTTCATGCTTGATATAGCTACTGAGGTGACTTTGAACTAAAATCATATTTTTTTATATGCATCTCATTATTATAAAAAGAATATTTTCCCCGTTAGAAAATATTTGGTAATTATCAGAATCCTATTGATTATCGTTGAAACAACAATGATGTTGGTGGTTACCTCAAAAATAAAAATCTTAATGATTTTTTGTAGGTAAATTTTTATCAATTCTATTCATGTATTAAGTTATTCAGCGTATTTGTATGTGACACCTTCTTCAATTCCATTACGAGCTGAAACCAGAACTCAAAAACAAAGCATTCGTGATCCATCACCAAACAGCGCTGTTTCGACCCGCTATAGATCCCATCAGTGGTGCTTTATTCTTGAAGGACAAGCCTGAGAAAGGCTATAACATTTCCACTAATAAAGACGCCATCTTTGTGTTTGTGGTTCGAAAATAGCGCTGTCTTATGTTGGATCATGAATACTTTGTATTTGGGCTTTAGTTTCAATTAGTTGTCTTGCAAAAGCTGATTGAGTCTGATGTTTATCCCATATATGGTAACTTCGTAAGGAGAGACGTCATCGCCTTCAGTTCATCATTACGTATGCTGGACAAAAAAAATATTTACGAGTAATTCAATATTTAAATCTACTTATTTCAGATGGATGCTTTCTTAAACTCCTGTTTAGGCTGTATATGATATTCACATCTTTATAAACAGACATGACGACTTGGAATTTTGCCAAGGATAGAGTAAATCGTCTTTCAAATTCATCCAAAAAGGTGTTGAGGATTTGAAGACTAGTGTTTTCACCCGAAACTTCTCTAACTCCACCTGGAGTTAGAGAAGATTTATCTGTGAATGAAATTGTATTTCAATACTTTTACTTATGTTACATTGGGTATAGTTCCAGCGAATCTTTGCCGTATAAACTGAATGGGAAAATGTATTTTCGTGTAACTCACTGTGTATATTTGGAAGCAGCTTATTCCGGAAATACTTTTTCCGGTATTTCCGAAACATAAATTCTCCTTTATAAAGATCGAAACGTGTCTGAAAACTGTATCGAGGAGAGATAAATATGTGAAGGATCTTTCATTACGTGCTTCCTATCTTTAAAGTCAAATAAAAAAAAGTGTCTGTGAGATATCATTGACATTTTTTATTCGCGCTTAAATCAGGCAGAATTTGACAGATGCCATGGTTTATGTCAGCTTTGAGTACCGCTGTAATTTGTGGCTCATTCGCATCTACCTTCAACTTATGAAAACCCCACAAGAAAAAATCTAACGGGGTCAAATCGCGTGATCTCAGTGGCCAATTCACATCATCTCCATGTAAGATGACCATGCCCTCGAATCGCTCGTGCGAATATACAGTGCAGCACTTAGCGCCGTCCAGTTGAAACCACATGTCTTTGGGGTCCAGATCATCCAGTTCAGGCCAAAAGAAGTTGGTAATCATCGATATATTGTACTTGTCGTTGATAGTGATTGTCTGACTAACGTCGTTCTCCAAGAAATATGGAGCGATGTCACCGCCAGCCCAAATTCATACTAACAGCGACTTTTCAGGCTTGCATAGGACACTTTTGGTTCTCAATTTTGTTTGTTCAATTATTCTTTCATCCAGACACGTCGTTGTCTATAGTCGTTCACCTTCAGTTTCTGTGTCATTTGAATCTTGTACGGGTGCAGGCCCAAGTCACAACGTGGTCTGCGAAAGGCCGAGTTCTTGTGAGCGATGCGAAATCGACTGCTCCTGCACCTTCGTCTGAGAGAAAGATTGTTAACAAGTAACAGCTCGAAGCCGAAGGCTTCATATATGCAATCGAGCCGCGTTCAAATTAATCGAGTCCCAGGCACTTTGCTGTTTGGATGGTATCTTTCCTGCACTGATGAGAGCTAATATATCGAAACTGATCCAGCACGGTACTGTTGATAGATGAACAAGAAACATCTGCAAGAGTAACCTCTGTTAGGTATCTTGCATAAATGTCTATCAGATATAATGCAATATCCAGCGTGGTATTAGCCGGGGAATTAGTTGTTTTTCGGCCTGCATTTAGAAGAACCTACTGTGTAGGTACTTAGGAGAGGTGAATAATTTGAGATTTCATTTAGAAATATTCATTTTCATGTACGTGTGTATCTCTCGTCGATACATCCTTCAGACACGTTTTGATCTCAGTTAGAGTAGTGGTTTATGGAATATTTCTTTCACGCCTGAGGCTTTTTTTCATGAGATGGAACTGTTACAATCTTTCTCTTTGACGAAAGTTTCGTAAATACAGTCGAGTCGCGTTGAAATTAATCTAGTCCCAGGGACTTTGCTGTTTGGATCGGATCTTTCCTGAACTGATGAGAGGTAATATCTCAAAACCGGTCTATAGGGTGATTTATCGAATAATTTCAACATTTTCCTGCTGCTAAAAGAACGCGGGAAACATCTGCGAAACTTACTTCTGTGAGACATATTCCATAAATGTCTGTTGGATATAATTCAATAGCCAGTAGTATTAGCCAGGGAAGTAGTTACTTTTTGGCAGGCATTTACCAAATCCTAAGGTGTAGGTAATTGTCGAGATTTTTATTTCTCTTTGAAAAAATTTCCATTTCAAGTTAATTAAATCGGAATACTGAAAAATATATCATACGAGTACAAACGTAACATTTAATCTCAAGCGAATTTTGTACATAATATTTTACAAAATTTTACAAAATATCATATTTCCTGTATTCAATATTACTATATCATTATAACAATAAACTCCTGAATCAGAGCAATATCAAAAAATTGTAGGAGCCACTGACATAATTTAATGTGTTCAATTTAACAATTATAGGGTTCCAGATTTTGAACATTATTTTATAAAAATTTCGCACAACCTGATGTAGAACAATCAATGATGAAAATGTGAACACTCTTTACCTCTTCACCTATGGAAATAAACGTGACAGAATGAATTTTGCATTCCTCTTTTTCGCCTTCAATTTGTATGGTGCTGCCATCTTTTGCCGTCTATTCTACATAGTTATAACTAAGTACAGCCTCCTGTCATTTATATTATTCTCATTTTAGTATACACCTGCCTCCACATTAGACAACCAACGCTGCGTTGGTGACTAGTACTTCTTTGAAGTTTTGTAGTAATAATACTTAGGTTTTATTGTTGGCTTTCGATCATCAGCAGACTCAATGGTATGTCTGAGTTTAGTGGTGCTGTTTTTATATGTTCATCTTGAACGCGTCCAAAGGTATCATGAGTGGTTCTCTCACGAGCAATTTGACTTGAAAATACACTTACTCTATATTAACAGTTGTTAATGCCAACGTTTTGGCGATTGTACTCCCCTTCTTCAGAGTTGCAATAAATGTTATATCTTAAATCTTAAACCATCACCAATATTGAATTATTTTTATATATCAAAAAACCCCAGTGAAATAAAATTATGTTCAGAAAACTGACCGTAATTGTAACGGAGAGTAAAGATAACCAAATGACGTTCACATAAAGTTTTTTGGGAGAAAATAAAAAAAAAGAACTTTCAATGAATTTGTACAGATAGGTAAAACAAACAGGAAATATATGAAACTGTCACAATCACAACACATTTTTCAAGAGTTGTTAAAAAATCGGCTGTATCTTCGATCTACCATATTTTTTGGTTGGAAATCAGTTTTTTCTCTGGTGTATACAGATAGGAAGATGTAAATATATATTGTTGAAATTATCGGTTTTTTGGTTCACACTAAAATACTGATAATAATAGTTTCCCTACCCATTATTTTGCTCGAACAAAAGTCCAACTTGTGATCCAACGAAATGGTAGGTACTCAATGTTGTTTTGTTTGTTTTCTATTGGTTTATTCCTTTCTGGTAGTTATTATATTCACTGCAACTTTGAAGAAGGATAAATAATCACCATAACGTTGGCTTTAAAAATTTTGAATACAGAGTAGTGTATTTTTGAGTTCGGTTGATCGTGGAAAACGACTTGTAATGATATATATTGAAAGGGTTATATTTTTAGGAGAGAATAATTTTTTGAAAAAAAAGCTTTTGGCTTTCTACTTTTCCTTCTTGATAAAAAAATGTGGGAATCTTCCAAAGAAAGGAAGGTAGCAATCAATTTCAAAAATTTAATTCTTTACAAAAATGTGTAGATCATGCAAAGAAGTAACTTTCAGACACGTACTGGAAGAAAAAACCCTTTCGAAACAGCTATTATATAAACATTGAATTACACGAAATAAAAATACTTTCGAAATAAAATCCTTTTTTATGAACGCTAAATTATACGAAAAACAATTTTCTCTATTCGGCTAGTATTCTAAACCTCCGCATGGGATCGAATCAGATATAATTCACAGGATTTCTACAGAATATACTCGATGAAAGAAGTAAATGTTCGCTTACATGGAACACCGTCTTCCTCACTGCTAGACATCCGATGTTTCGCCGTGACCCTTCTGTCTTAAAGTTACTTCTTTGTATGGTACAAACATCTAAACATTTTCGTATAGAGTTAATTTTCTGAAATTGGTTGCTTCCTTCCCTTATTTGGGAGATTTCCACATTTTTTTTGTCAAGATGGAAAAGTAAAAGGCAAAAAACTCTCTGTCCCAAAGATTTTTTTTCGAAATCAGTGTATGAATTTATCAAATAATAAACTTAATTGAACACAAATTTGAATAACCACAAGAAAATAATACAAATCATGAAATTATGAAACGACAATAAAAATTAATCAATGCTCCGGGGTAACTTCATTGATTTCAGTGGCGCATTTGCTTTCACAGCTGCAGGAAAACCCGAAAAAAACCTGCAGCACCACATCATCTGAAGATCTTGATCTGTCAATGTCTTCTCTTCCATGAAACAAAATGTAGGGTGTCTCCAGAGGTAAGACAATGCTAGAACACTTAATGACACGACTATGGTCAAACTTAAACCAGTCCATTTCGTCTTTGATCAATGCATAATAATGACCAGATTCAAGTAATCTAGAACTTGTACTGAAGTGAGTTTCTACAACCCGCATTAATTTTCTTTAATAGTGGGTTTCACGAAAACCCTGAAAAATCTCATCAAAAATTGCAGATATATTCGTATCTTAAGATCTTGAAATATTCATATTGATCGATATAAAATTTTGTTAAGGAATTGAAACATTATTTTAGCAGAAAAACATTGATATAACGGTATCTCAGGGTTTTGGTGTGTAAGTATGGTTTCAATAAGGCCTCAATTCAGTAATCTGTAATCTGTAATCTCGTTATTGGTTGATTACTAACAATTATTTTGTAATCAAAATGTTACTACCCATCTGAAATAATCGCAGGCGCAGTTTGCATTAATTAGTAATTCATAAATAAAAACCAAACCAATAAATATTACTGGAGTTTTTTCTCAACACCAAATCGTTATTTTTAACACCTCGACACGTGTTTCGATCATGAGGAAGATTAATCTTCCTCATGAAGATGATCACTTGGTGATCGAAACACGTGTGTCGAGGTGTTAAAAATAACGATTTGGTGTTGGGAAAAAACTCCAGTAATATTCATTACTACACCAAAGGTTCCAAACAGTGTATCATTAGTATAAAACCAATAAACAATTATTGCCATCGCCAAAACTGCTGGATTTGGTCGACGTGAAAGCAGGAAACCCGAGAAATTCGTCTAATATAAAGATCGCGAAAATTATTCCTGCATCGGGAAAACAACTGACACATCGGTTTTGTTACAAACTATTTATCAAAATGGGGTACCACAGCTATTAATAATGTTTTATGATATTCCATTATAACCTCAACATTATGCTTCCGCCTCATAAGTAAATCCTGGATCCAACCGTGTTATATAATATTTTTGCGGTTTTAGTGGTGCCGATCAGTAGGATGTACAACACATTTTGTTGTCTGTAAATACCAAACAATTTTTGATCTGATTGTTCAAATGAGGATCCTTCCTGTTTTCTGTGTTTTATTTCATGAGTCAAATATATTTTTGGTTGAAACTTTTAAACCGTATCTGTATCTGATCACAAGTGAGGTGGCGGTATCTACCGGAGACTTACGAAAAACGTTTAGTTTCAGTCGAAGCTGAACAACCTGAGGAAATCTCGCGAGGGTATTAGCGGGGCCATCTGGAAGCAAATAGCTAAAACTGTGGAGCAATATGTCACTCAAACTGACTTGAGACGCTCACATCTGGCTGAATTGAAAAGGTTGGATTCGGAGAGCGCTGTTGAAATTTCTAAAAACGAGGAGCGCATAAAAAAGGAAGAGGTAAAACATTCCAGTTAGAGATTAGAATAAAATATTGAAGTATAGAATCTGAAAATGGAAAAATAATAATTCTCAAACATTACTTGCTCAATTGAATAGTGTCCACCTCTCATATCCTAAAACGTAAAAAAGACAAATCATAAAAATTCATTGATTTCAGAATTGTAGAAATTTTTTCGAGGGATCTAGTAGCTCACTCTCATTTTTTTATTTCAAAAGTGAACTTGGATGGTAATTTGAAAAATCTTCTTAAAAAATCTCTGAAGAAATCTAATGCTTCAGAAAACAGCCCTAAAGAAGTGATTCAGCGGAAGGAAGCATGACGTCACCAGATATACGGAGTGTGAAGGGTTTACAGCAATGAATCATTTCAGTACTCAAATATATCGCTTCACTTGTATTTACCATTGCTACAAAAAAAATATTTTCAATTGAATTGAATTTGATACATAACCCAGTTCTCATTCTTATTGCAATGATCCATAACAAAGCTTTCTTGAACTGAATACGTCTTCTCTGAAGCTGAAACATCAAATGATCTGTTTCAAAAAAGTTTCGAGGAGGTTCAAAGGCTGTAATTTGCACATTTATCGTGACGTTACGCTAGCGTTAGATATGTTTTGAATATCATGATAGCGATTTGTAGTTTTTGCAATTTTATTCTGTATGACAAGCACTACCAGAATATTAAAAAAAATATATATGACTGAACGACCCTGTTCAGTATCTAATCTGGCACTCAATAATCTGTTGATCAGTAGGTATTTTGAGCTGAAACTCGTCTGACAAATTCAGGATAATCATTTTTTTAATATCACAACAATTAATGGAATGATTTATTAAATGAAAATGTTTCAAATGATTTTCATTGTGGGTGCAATGCTATATCAAATAAATATGTCGATATTCTCTAAAAGACATTTTTTGTGGAGGACTCAATACTCCCTACTATTTTTTTGAGTATATAACCCTCCACAATCTGAAAAATGAACAAAGTTAAAGGTCACCCTGGAAACAACTGAAGAGTCCGATCAGTTAGTAACTTATCTATTCATAAATTTTGCCGAAAAATTGAAAAAATCGAATGAAAAAATCAAATACTTATTTTTACTTAGCTTTCTTAATCAATCAATCTTTTTTGGTTTCCAAAACCTGAAATTCACTATAAAACGTAAGCCTCAAATTGTGATAGCTCTAATTATTTTGGCATATATCATTCACTATAATTCACTATGAAACGTGATAGCTTCAAATCTTTTGACACGTTGAAAGGTAAGACATCGTTAGTCCATAGCTCACACAAGTTTCTCAACTTCGTAGAGCGTTTGTATCAGAGCGATAGCTGATTAACGGAAACACAGATTTTAAACAGATTTTTTAAACAGATATGGCATTCTCTATAATTTACTATAAAACATGAGTCTCATATTGTGATAGCTTCAATTCTGACATATTTATATCATTTACTATAATTCACTATGAAACGTGAGCCTCATACTGTGATAGCTCCAAATGTTTTGACATATGTCATTCATTATAATTCATTATTAAATGTGAGCCTCATATTGTGATAGCTCCAAGTCTTTTGACATATGTCATTCACTATAATTTATTATGAAATGTGAGCCTCATATTGTGATAGTTCCAATTCTTTTGACATGTATCATTCCCTATAATTCACTATAGAACGTGAGCCTCATATTTTGATAGCTCTTCTTTTGACATATGCCCAGATGTCATTGGGCATATATCACTTTATTAATGTTAGTTCTAATTATTGATCCCTCCACTGACGTCATCGATTTTTGAGTGAATTCAAAAGTTTTCTCTGTAACGAACATTGTTCAAAGAGTCGGTGAATGCAAACATCCTCTATGTCTGTAACATATTGCAAACAGTTATATGCAGGGCATTATTCATAAATTTGAATTTCCCATCAGTTTTTTGCACCTGAAAATAAGGGTAAATCTTAACCCTTATTCTCATTTCGATATGAGATAGTCTGATATTGAGAAACAATTTTGATTCAAAAGAGAATCGTCAAATGAGCAATTGTTAATGAACCACCTAGATTTATATTCATACGTATGTTGAATTTATTATATTTTTATTTCCTGTGTTTTCATATTTTTCTCTTAAATGCTTTCCTCCTACGTTTGTTCAAAATATTCATAAAATTTGAATTATCTCATATCTTGGAAGGAAATGCTATGCATTTAAATCACTTATATTTTTAACACATAATAATCATGGTCTAATGTACCGAATGTTCTCATTAGAATCATCAGTTTTGAAATATCAGAAAACTATGTACTAGTCTTGATGAACCATTTTTACAAATATTTGACGATATTTCTTAATCTTATGTACTCATTGTACTCATTTTTGAAATATTTGATGAAACTGTGTTTTGAAGTCGAGTTCACATCGAAACCTTTCAAATTATAAATACATTAAAAACAATCACCACTCAAATTTTTTTTGTGAAAAAAAGGTTATAGCTTTCTACTTCTGCATCTTTATACAAAAAAATGTGGAAATCTTCCAAACATAGAAAAGAAGCAATTAATTTAAAAAAATTAACTCTAGACAATGATGTATAGATAATACAAAAAAGTTACTTTTAGAGACAAACTGGATAAAAGCCCTCTCAAAATAGCTGCTTTCATATAAACATACTTTTATAATATGAACATTGAATTATACAATAACATTTTTCTCTGTTCAGTTTGTATTCCAAACATGCATTATGTAATTGAATAAAATATCATTCACAGAATTGCTACACAATATAGTGAAAAAAAGAGGTAAAATTTCACTTACGTGTCGCGTATTTGATTGAATCCCAGCCGTAGGAATATTGTATAAACCTACTTCCGTTCCCAAAATAAATTAATCTTTCCTAAAAATATACCCCTTTCAATTTAATCCAATTGTTGTTAAAATACGAATTATAGTAGACCTTGAAACGATGTTAAATTATTTTTTGAAGACCAAATTTTTGGTTGGTGTCAATTAGTGTAACAATGTTAACACTCTGGTGAACATATAGAGTGCCAATTGCAAACCAGAATTGATGTTCAAAAATATATATGTATATGTATATGTATATGTATATGTATATG
>WOGN01007627.1:0-11730 GCA_015342105.1 Leptinotarsa texana | reverse complement strand
TCCTCTCTTAGTCGATTGATGGTGGTTGGATTTCTGGTTCAGATACTGTCCTGTGTGAGTGGGTTTTCGATATACAGATGTTTCCCATTTAGTGTCGGTAGATTGATGTTCGAAAATTAGTTTTTGAACAATTGGGGGCGTTACAATGCCAGTGATTTATAAGAAATGTAGCATCTGGATAGTGAATAATTTGTTTTAAAAGGCAATTATTCAGAGGTTCTTGTTACAGGAGTTTTTTTAAGTGTTTTTCATTTATGTTTTCAAGAATCATTTTACAAAGGACACACAGCTCCAATTTGACTTACGTTTACCTAGTAATTCTTCCAACCTTATCTAATCTAATGATACCTGAATTTTTTTTGGTTCGATTCATTTTCAAACGTCCTCGACTTATGTTTTGAAATGGGAAATATGTCTATGTTGTTGATTTGCTTTTGAAATACTCGATGTAGTACAATGTTTCCTCTGATATTAGTCTGTTACAATTTCTCCACTATCCATAGCTTTCTTTAAGATTGATAGCCAAATACGCTCCATTTCAACGATCCTTCATAGAGTTTAAAAAAAATCTGTTTTTCCGTTAATCAGTGGGTTCATTCATCGTTTGATTTCAAAATGAGTTTTGCTAATTACTTGTCTATTTATGATGTAATCCCAATGTTCATTCTCACGCAGTTTTAATGGTGTGACTTTCACCCCAAGAGCAAGGTGTCTTGAAAATACACTTTAACATTTTATTTAGTTATTGATTTTTATTTTTGTATTATAAATTCTTATTTGGAAATTAATTTTTCATAACTCTATTATCGAGTAGTCGTCCAAAATGTCCATCTGCTTGGGTTTTTTTATGTTAATTCTTTTATATTAATTTTTACTCATTTTCGTATTTTATCATCGCATATCATTGAAATGTTATCTTCTTTCGAAATGAAAGTTTATTGCAGAAAAACATACGGATATTTAGAACGACAGAAGCCACTTGGGATGTTTCGAATAGGTACTCATTGTTTTATGGATCGAGACAAGTGCCCAAGTGGTTGACCTTTCTTGACTAAATTTATTACCCAGAGCATTGTGAGAGATAATTTTTCAAGAGTTTCTAGGAACACATTTTCTCAGCCGATGCATTCATTCTGTTCTAAGATTTCGGCCGAGAACTATTTCAGTCTGATCAGGGATTTCGGCCGGGAACTAATCCTAATTTTGATTCTTCTCGCCACGAGATTACTCTGTTATTTTCTGTTTGTTCATTTATTGTTGTTTTTAATAAATTTTATTAATTGTAAACTCTGCGTCCGTCTGATTAATAATTCACCTATGAAAATTCCCGACAGTGGGTTTTGTATGTGTGAGTATAGTATACTATATAGTGTATTTGTTATTTTGTAAGCATCATATTTTCAATTTTTCAATTCGTCTTATCCTTTCCGATAATCCTGTTTCTTCGTTAACCCACTGTCGCTCCCCTACGAACGACAACCCTCAAAAGTCGAAACTTGTGCGAGCTCAAGATTAACGGATTCTTACCTTTTGACGTGCGTTTCCTAGCGCGTATAGCGTTTGTTGAGGAAGGTGTCTGTGGTTATTGGCTCGGTAATTGTTGAGTTGAAAAAAACATCGGTGGATTCTATGAATCTCATTGAACCTTCACATAAGGTTCTAGTGGCATCCTGCCAGTGATGTTAAAATCCCTGCTCGCCTATTTACATATTGGCTGGGTATTTAAAAAATGTATTTCAAGGTTTAATAAGGTTCGTTGAACATTATTGTGGAATAAATTGATGGATGTAGCTGTTACTACGTGGTAGGAGGTCATGATGAAAAGAGAAATGAAAATTTTATGTTTTTACCACTTTTATTTGTAACTAACGTTACTGCAGTTTCGTCCTATATGGACATTCTCAAACATAAGCAATAAATTGAGCAGTTGCCAACTGCCGAGTTCTTGTGAGCGATGCGAAATCGACTGCCTCGGATTCTCATGCACACTCTCACAGACAGCGGCGATGTTTTCGGCAGATCTTGCATTTCGTCGACGAACGAGTGTTGATTAATCGTTTACTGAATCATTCGAAGATAAACTGGAAATCAGAATTGGAGAAAACTAGTAGCGTAGTTAGGAAATATTGTCTCTTACAAGTCGTAGTTTATTATCTTTCAACTTTCGTATACGCAATATTCCATAAGCATACCTTTTGTTTTATTGTTATTTACTTGTCTCTCAGTACAACAACTTATAATTTTATGATTAAATTGCAGATATACAAAACACGACTGAAAGAAAGCGAAAGTAACAATCAATTTTGAAGCGCACCACAACATACAATTCTGTACTTCAATATTCAATAATCATACACCTGCAATGAGGTGCGATATGGTTGGATTATGCACCAATGCGTAAATGTGTACAGTTATGACTTTTATGAGTATGTGAGTTTGCGTAATGAAATGTTAACTCGCTAACAAGTAGGAATGTTTGTTATATATCATTTAAGAATTAGTGACGGGTTGTTGAATGTCTTGATTCGTGGGAATATTGGTAGGTGGTCAAATATTCCCCTATAATCATTATCTAGGATGAAATATGGAGGTTTCTGTTCTCAGTTCTCATGAGATTTCAATGTTAATTTCAGTTATTTTGTCTGTCGAGGTTTTGAGAAAACACTTCAATGCCTGCAGAAACCAGAGAACATTTTCTGGAACTTATTTTTTGAATTCATATGTGAGAAAAAATATTTGTGTTGATAGTAGATGCTAGTATTTTTTGAAAAAGGGGTCAAAATTCAAACAAGGAATTTTCACCTTCAATAATATGAATAAAATAAAAATTGTAACGGAGAACTTCAGGTGTAGAACTTTTAGTTCAATAACTGCGTAAATTCAATAACTTTGTTGTATTTGATAATTTTGCCTATCAAAAAAAGGGCCAAGAAAAATTATACAGATACTCATGTTAATTTTTCGGAGGCCAAAACCTGCCGCTAATTCATCAATTAAAAGTGAGTTGCAGTTTTTTTTCTTATATTCGTTTCCTTCTCGATCCTCCTCTATAGAGGTTAGAAAAAGGAGCTTTGATTTGTGAAATATGTCATCAATATGTTGATGATTAACTTGAAGCATTCGATGTAATACAATGTGCTCTTTAATATTGGTCTGTTACAATCTGGCTACCTTCGATATTCCTCTGCAAAACGGGTAACTAAGTAGGATCCATTTCCAAGAAATCGTTTGAAATACACTTCTCTGCAGATTCAAGAATATACGCTGATTCTTCATGAGTATCTGTATGTTTCTTGTTTCTTTTTGTGCTAGGCATAAATGGAATATTCAAATATTTTTGAGATATTGTATTCTAGCTGATACACTGTAAACAGAATAGGGTAGAGCATGTCATTTCAATGTTCGTTACGGTGGAGGTATACTATCTTATACGAGGTCTGTTCAAAAAGTAAGGTGAATTTTCATTTTTCTCGAAAAATATTTATTTATTCAACGTATTCTATGATATAATACAGATATAATACAGCGTTTTTTCCACATCTCGAAACAATTCTATTATGCACTTTTTGGTGTGTTCTTCAGCTCTCTCGGCCATTCGATTTTTATCTCGCAAAACACCGTGTTTTCAAGGATCTTTCCAATCCTAGGAACAGAAAAAAGTCGCAGGTAGGCAAATCTGGTGAATATGGTGGCTGAGGCATGATTACGGTGTTATTTTTGGCCAAAAATTACGAACAAGTAAAGTGAGCAGGTGCATCATCGTGAAGCAAAAGCCATGAAATGGTTTTCCTTAATATTCCTTATTGACCTTTCGTCCATCTAGCAAGAACTCCCGATGCACTACGCCACTGTAATCGAAGAAAATAGTGAGCATTTGATTCTAGTTAGCGTGATTTTTGTTGTCTTGGCTCTTCTGGGCTCTTCTATTGGAACGATTGGACTTTGGTTTCGATGTCATAACGATGCAACCATGATTCATCACTAGTTATGACCCTTTCTGGATCGCCGTTGACGTCATTCAACAATTCCTGAGCGATGCTTATGCGATAGTTCAATAGTTATTTCATGATTCTCCTTCATGATTCTCATTTTCTCAACATTTCCATCGGTTTTTGATGTGCTGGGGCTTCCAGGGCGAGTGTCGTGATTCACATCATCTCGACCTTTTGTGAAATGTCTGTACCACTTTTAAACATAACATTTATGCTTGTTAACTGTGAACATATGTTCGAGATGAATGTATCAACATAAAAAATTTAAAAAATCGCTAATCAAATGTATGTAGCTTACGAAATTTGAACATTCACGTTATTTTTCAGACTTCGTATATGGAATAAAAAGATTAATACGTATAAGTATTTCTAAGTTGTATAATTGGTATAAATCACTAAAACTGTGTCATATCATTATAGAGCACGCCGGTATCCAGGCCGGCGTATATCAAATGTTTGCATGGCATAAGGGTATGACATGTCCGGATATGTGTTATAAAAAATAATTGCCAATAGAAATAGAAAGTTTGCATTATTCACGTTATTTTAAAAATGTTGAAACTATTAATAAAAATAATTGATTTTTCATTAATTTTTCAACATTCAGAAATTGCTTGACAAAAAAATTGATTTGATATAAATTACAAAAGTATTCTATCAAAAGGTTTTGATATAAAATCAACATGTACATTTTTGTCAGTAAAAAAGGAGCTAGCTATAGTGCTACTCAAATCGTTGATTAATCATGTTCATTACATGTCATTAATAATGTCGCCAGCCTGCGCTATCTCTGTGAAAGTCGTAACTTTTCCGATATTCGTCGTTACGCCAAGAGCAGCGTGAGTCCTCAATAAGTTATCAATGATTAAAAACATTTGTAAACGTAAAATACCTGTCAGTCGAACAATTTACTTTTAATCCAGCTGTTGAAGCTTTGCTCGTAGAAAGTTTTGTCGTGTTCTTTGCTGGGATATGAATGTGCGCCTTGAAATTTCCGAGTGGCGCCTGATTAGCTGGTGAGCTTCCGCTTTACCCTTCCTCAGGACTGAGTTGTCACCAATACGAGGGTGATCTGAAAAGTTTCCGAACTAACAAAGATGCAAGACATTTTTTCAGATTTTTCTATTTATTTTTCAACGTTTTCTTTAACTATACACACTTCTCCCAGTGATGATCCCATCTTTGTAACACGTTCAAATAGTACTTGGCGGTTTTATCTGCAAAATAATAGTTCACGAATTGTAATCCCCTTTTCATTTGACGGAAATATCTGTGTTTCGAGTGCATAGGATTTTTTCTTTCTGCGAATGTGGCCGTTTTTGGGCAAGCTCTACCTTTAGCTTCTGTAGTGGTTTTTCCTTTTTTAAGATAATCGAGTGAAACAACGTGGTGTCATCTGTAAATTGAGTGAACTCTCCGGAACTGCCCTGAACTTCGCCAACACAGCGTTGGAAATGTTCATTCAAACATGTTTTTGGTCTCACGTGAGCAAACGCGGCACCAAACGAGCGGTCAGCTTTCTCATGCTCTAATGTTGAGTTACTGAAAATATGTGAAAAAAACGTTCTCATAGCCTCTGCTATCTATCTCTCACTTCAATTCGATGGTCGTCTAGCACCACTTGGCGAACTTTGTCGATGTTTTCGTCGGTAGTTGCAATTCTTGGACGCCCAGAATGTTAATCGTCTCCCAAGCTCTTATGGCCACGTTCAATTTCAGCTGCCCATACACAGAATCCAACTTATCTTTGATTTGCGTAGACCTTTCACAAATATATTTAATGACAGCTTGATACTCGATCTTGTCCATTTTTATAAAAACACTCACTCAAACGACTGTTAGATAACAACTGCGGGTCCAACTTTGGTGTTCATCATCTGATGAACAACGAAATTCACTAGCTTCTGCTTACTAGTGCTGCTTTCTTCATATTGACATCGGAAACTTTCCAGATCACCCTCGTATATCAAGCAATGAATTTGAAATTTCAATTGCTAGTTGTAAATAGATAGATGAAACGAATTGGGCGCTTCCAAAAAATTTATAAACCTATGGTCCATATTGTCTTGAAAAAAATTCAACAGAAACTGCTGCGACTTGAAAAATGTATGTTTCGAATTTGAAAGTTTTTCCATGTGTCCTGGATGACAACTCGTGGTAAATGTCTTCAGTGAAAAAACAAAAATTCTACAATTATCACACCAGATAGTAACGCATCCGAATACTGGTCAAATTTTGTAGCTGACGCTGGCAGGTTTCTCTAGTAGAGAGAGTTTCGAAAAAAAAAACATCATCGCCGATCAAGTAAGCCGTGTACGCGTAATCAAGCTGAACCGGAACAAAAGAGCAACGAGCGTCCTTGCGTGTGAGTCAGAGAAGGCCTTGCCGTGAACCCAACGGTCACCATTTGAACGAACACCTGATGCGACGTTGCCGGGCTTACGCAGAAAAAAATGACAGTGTCATCAAATTCTATGGTGGCCTCGTTTTATCGGTAAAAAAACGCAGATTTTCTTTCTCTTTCTCGCGATGCCTTACCAAGTGATGAAATGTCGAGGTCTCACGTTTGTTCCTGGAAAATGACCGTTGTCGCAATGTTCGCATTGAGGATAAGTCATGTGGACGGTATAGTTTTTCTTAATATGGAGCAGTATTATAGATTTTAAAGGTATGCAGTTTTAGTAAAAATGGATATGTTTATTTATTTTTTTCAATAGTTTTTTGTGTAATAATTGATTTCTCGATCACCTCCTTGTTAATTTAGTGCATTATAGTAACGAGTCACTTTGAATGAGTCATTTGATATTGAAACTGTAAGAAAATCGTGAAACACGTTAACTTCAGTTTTTAGTTTCAATATTGAATTACTTATAATTTGGTACAGGAGATAGTGTAGCTTTTTTACGACTATAAGGCAAAAATATATTGTCATTAATACAAATGAGTTTTCAATGCTTTTGAAGAGAAATAATTTTTTAATGCTTGTGAATAGCCAGACGTATATAGTAATCTCGATGAAGTTTATTATTAATTATGTAGATTGAAATGGGTTTTCAACAGAAAAATATATTTATTGACAGGCTATGCATTCATTGAGAAAAATCATCATAATATCATAATAGCAACTAAACATATATTTATTTATATATGAGTTCAAATAAATACATGAAAGCCGTGAAAATAAAAAGAATCTACTCGATAAATAGGATGAGTAAACACATTTAGATAATTATTAAAATACCATTGGAGTGTGGAGAAAAAATCTCAAAAGTAAAATTCACTCTAATAATGTGATGAAACAAATTGACAAAATCAACAAAAAGCTGTTCTCGCAGACAGTTGTTACACTGTCTGTTCATCAAAATTTCTAACGTTAACATTACTGAAAAAACGTGATATGCCCATGAGGCTGTAGTGTATTCGGGAAAATTGGAAGAAACTAAAAAGTTGGACTGCCCTCAAGCAGCTAAAAAATCTAGCTTCTTTGATGTAAGTATCAATATGAATACCGAACAGAATAGAAAGCTTTCTCGTGTTTTCTGTTATAGTGCCAATTTCAATTAAAAATCTAGTTTTTTCAGTCTATTGCACCGCTTTTTTTCTGTCATCAAGCTATTGCTAGAAGTCTTTATTCAGTTCCAGCACATTTATGTCCTTGACCACATTTTGTTCTTGGTTTGAACATTTTGTTGTGACATTTGTTTCAAATCTGACGTATAATACTGTAAACATCAAATTTCAATTACGTATTGATAACTTCTCCTTCTCATTTCTACTAATAGAAAAATACTGTATTGAAAATATTTTAATGACTTTATGTAAATAGGAGAATATTGAAATTTTGATCAGGTCAGATGTTTGTGATGCGAAGGTATCTATATCTGTACAGTAGGGAGGGTGAGGGTAAGCCCACAGTACTCGGGCCACTTGTGACCCATTGTACATCCTCCCGAGGAGTTATCTAGGTTATCGTCCATCTTGTACTTTCCAGGAAGGTGGACAGGACAGGTGAAATAACCCATTGGATTGAAAATGGCAGGCAGAAAAATGTACGTGTTCAACGGACAAAACAAATAATTGAATTGTCATAACCATCATTGAATAGGACAAAAAAACTATGGAAACTATGGCATCGTTGGCAGACTTTCACGTGTAGCAAGTGTGGGCATGCATAGATAAACAGTATAATTATCAGTAATTACGTTATGATGAAATTTCAGTGGTTGGTGTTTCTCGAGTCCATCATTTTATTAATAACATATTGACGACTCCTTATAACTTCACTTATTACTGAAAAATGTTAACTCAACTTTATAATTAATACTGAAGTAATAAATTTAATTCAATACAGATTTGGTAATGAGCTCATTGTTTTTTTATTGTATTGTTTTTTTTGCTTGCTGACCGTTGTGAACTTGATTGTTACTCAGCTTTTTGCTGACCGGGATGGTGGTCATCGTCAAGAAACTGGTGAAGTAGATATTGACCCAATAAGGGGATTTATATATTGTCATAATGGACGGCATAGGATTCGCTAATTGAAGAATAAACACTAAAAGAAGCCAGAAAAGGTAGTGATTCAATATGATGCAAAACAGAAATTGAACGTTTCTCAATGCTACTATTTATAAAATACATTATCATAAATTATAACTTCAAAAAGCATTCTAATATCGTCAGAGAATCTATCCAGCAAGATATCAAATGCTACAACGGCAGCATCAGAGAAAAGTTCGTGTTCGAAACGAAACACAAAATGTATTAAAACGGAATAATAATCATGATATTCTGTTACAATGGTCAATTAAATTTTTTCAACAAAACACAATGGATATTCGCAATGCAAGGTACAATAGTTCCGCTATACAGTAGCTTCTTTAGCCATATCTATACCTGTCTGAAGAAGCTATTGTTTGGCAAAATACGGCTACAGACACGCCCTAAGAATCTGTTATATAGCTAAACACGTGTATAGACACGCCCGAAGAAGCTGTTATGTAGCGAAACACGTGTATAGACACGCCCGAAGTAGCTGTTATGTAGCGAAACACGTGTATAGACACGCCCGAAGTAGCTGTTATGTAGCGAAACACGTGTATAGACACGCCCGAAGAAGCTGTTATATAGCGAAACACGTGTACAGACACGCCCGAAGAAGCTTTTGTATAGCGAACACGTGCCGTGTTTTTAAGAAACTGTTTAGTGAAAATATCACAATAAAGTATTTCTTGAATATATCCTACACATTTGATTGAGTCGCATATTTCGTGTTAAGCATGAATAGAATAATATGGAGGTGATGAAACAAATAGAAACAGAAAAAGAGAAATAAAACGCATTCGTGCATACAAAATTGCATACAAATTTATCAGATGGTCATGTCATAGATTCACAGTCTGTTATAATAGAATTGGAATATTTAACCTATTATTCTTCTAAGTTCTGGTTCTGGTATTCATTTGGAAACTTAATGACGTCGTGTATTTCTCATCGAAGAAACACAATTACAAAGCGGCAACACGTATTTCGTTTAGTATGAAAACGCCCGAGGAAGCTATTGTTTAGCGAAACACGTGTTGTATTTGGTAAACTGTTCGATGGAAATCTCAAAATAAGTGTTATTTGAATATGTTATGGTTTTCATCAAGTATTATGTTCATCTGTGGTTGTCTGAAGTCATTAAACTATTTCACGAGTGACATTCACAGATGAGGTCTCAGTTCAATAATCAGAACTTTTTTCACAACTTTTTTTGTGATTTCCTCACAATCAATTGCATCTGTTGAAAATACGATTTCCATGCCATAACAAAATACTGTTTATCGACACTCGTTTCGCTATCCAAGTTAGTATCATCAGAATTGGAACAATCCTTGCAGACGTTAACTTTTAAGGTTGAATGGTTCATTATACACTAGACGTATGTTGAAACAGGGTTTGAATTTATCGAACAAAGTGTTCTTTTACAATTTTCGCAATAGCCCTCGTAAAGTAATTATTATTTACCGTCCCCTAATGGCATTCACTCGCAACATGCACTCGAAGTCTTTTTGCAGCTGGCATAGATGTTTGATTAAGTTAACGAACAATTTTTAAATGAATACGATTCTGCTGTCAGCAAGTTCTCTTACGAGCGGTGTAATTTTCTCGGTAAATAAGGAGTGGTGGGATATAATTACTTCTCTTGTTAGTGAAAAACATTGTCTGTCGAGGATGTGATCTTGGGCGAGGTAATGCAATTCCTCATGTGAACTGCACGTTATCCGATCTGAATTATTGAAACGTTGAAGAAAAATAGTTATATATGTAGATAATCTTCAGAAATCATGTATCTGTATCTGTAGAGTAGGGAGGGTGCGTGTAAGCCACAGTACTTAGGCCACATGTGACCCATTATACATCCTCCCGAGGAGTTGTCATCCTAGGTCATCGTCCATCCTGTCCTTTCCAAAAAATGGACAGGTCACTTGGAGACATCTCCTTTATATCGGCAGGTGTAGGCCAAGACTCGCCAAACACATACTCTCTTATTGACGATAACTCCGGACACTCTTATAGGACATGCCTGACAGTGTCATCTTCCTGCTCACACATCCTGCCTAGAGGTGTGTCCACTAGCCCCATATTATGGAGGTGTTTTCTCAGTTGACAGTGGCCACTCAGAAATCCTACTGTTAAGCGTAGATTTTTCCTGGTCATTGCCAAATATTCCTTCGGCGCCAGCTTCCCAGTGTCGCCCAAGGTGACCCTAGCAAGATTGCATCCTTTGAGTCCATCCCATCCCTTAAGGGATTGAGCTTGGGTGTAACATTTGGCTAGTTCCGCAATTGTCGAAGTCATTAGGCCGTAGGTGCCACTGTGTGCTAAAATTCTTAGTCCAGCCGCTTCCTTGGCTAAAGAGTCGGCAATGCGATTACCTTCACTCTTGTCGTGCCCTTTAACCCACCTCAGAATAATGTTATTATCTACCGAGGCTTTGGCTAAATCTTGGTAACACTCTAGTACTAGCCCTGAGGTTACACGTTGTCTGTTCAAGGCTAATAGTGCTTGTCTGCTGTCAGTGCAGATTGTCAGTGCCGATATAAAGGAGATGTCTCCCGGTGACCTGTTCACCTTTCTGGAAAGAACAGGATGGACGATGACCTAGGAGGACAACTCCTTGGGATGATATACAGTGGGTCACATGTGGCCTGAGTGCTGTGGGCTTACACTAACTCTCCCTACTCTACAGATACAGAGATATCATACTAATAGGCTTAGCCATCAGAGCAATACGATATCGTGTTAGAGTTTTCAGCTCCGGGTAAGTCGAATATCGCTCGAAAGGGGGGCCAGAAACTGATAAAATATCGATTTTTTTCTCTCATAACTCCGCAGTCCGTTGTGGAATGATGCCTGCTTTTCTTCAGACCTTTAATGTTATAATCCCCAATTACATTGAGAATGAATTCAAATGAATTCAAATGAAAACTCTTTTCCACTTCTTTATCTATTATATGACTTGTCCACTATCATTGTTTGCTTTTTTCTGTTCAGAAATAGATCTAGAATATAAATCTGTAAGTAAATATATGGTGGTACAATTGAAATAGCGAAGTTCAAATCTACTTTCTGTTTGACCAGAAGCTCGCCAAATTAGAAACAATTTTATTTTTGCACTTCCAAATTTTTTATAATTTTTCTATTTATACTTTTTGCAAATCTCTTAATGCCGTTCCTGGTGGATCACTCTACATAT
>WOGN01007625.1:0-11731 GCA_015342105.1 Leptinotarsa texana | reverse complement strand
AGCATACGTCCTCTTTTATGTAAAGGATGGAACAAAATCGCACCTATAAGATAACCGAGGGAAAGTTTCTTTGTTCAATCATTATTTATTTTTTTTGTTAATTTCTTACATGTACCTGTTTCAAGATGTTATAATATATAACTGTTGAATCAGTCACTTGTATATTCATTTTGTGATCATATTTAAATGTCTTTTTGAAACTAAAAGTTATGAAAAGTTTTTAATCAGTTTATAAAATATTACACGTCTCTCTATGACTATTTTCTATGTATCGCATGCAGTAAAATTGTTATAAAACAGTCAACTAAATCGATTTATGTATTTATCTATTGACCGACTCTGAAGATGCCCAAACACGGTATGTAAAGACTTTTCGTTTCCATATCAGTTACTTTTTTTTTACATGGAAATAGGGCTATGATAGCTGCACTTGGACTATGGAACCAAAACTAAAGCACGACCACATTGTGATAACTAAGTTTTTTTCAATAATGATAGAAATGCTATATACGTCATTTCAAATACCTATGTTTTATCTGAAACCCAGTTAGTGAAATATATGTTGAATGCAATTCCAACTGAATAAACATATCATCGATAAGTCGTATTTCCCCTTCATATCAATAATCAAAACTTTAATTATTGCTAACTGAACTTTTATTTGAATTCAATGATTGCCTATAGGATCGTGTTATGAATAGAGGTCCAAGGTCGATTCTTAAAGTTGAGGCTGGTCAGTATATACAGTTTTTCATGAAGTGTGTATTCAAATTAGCTGGTTTCTATTAATAATTATAATAATTCATGACCTTTGGAGGCAGTTCAGCCGCTTGTTGTAGAGTTGAAAAAATAACGGTGATAAGTTTTTACAGTCGAGTAACGGTCGGTGGTTAACGTTCAAAAAGGACTTTCGTGGCTTTGAACATGTAAGCGAGTGGGATCAGTCACACACATTATACAGGGCGTTGCAACGAAAAGTTGACCTGTAATCGAATTTCGAAGAACACGTCAATTTTTATTTCTAGGGCGACTGATTCTGATATGGAAATCATACCCGAAACTTCACCATCCTGTGGTCAGCAACTACCCCCCTTTTTTTTCAATGGCATGAGGGGTCGAATGATTTTGTCCCTCTATTACCTCTGTATTTTTTTTTCAAAATTGGTTCATTCGTTATTGGGAAATTATATGGTGACCGCTTTATTTAAGAAAAAACAGAAAATTCTCTGTCGCTCATTTTATTGATGAAATCAACAAAAATATTATCAATGTCAACACAATCAATGGATAAAGTGTTCAAAATGACCTATATCTAGTTCCATACAATAATACACTCTACTTTTGAAAGCGTTCCTTACATTATTGAAGATGTCTGGAGTCAAAAATCGGCATTCCCTAACAATTCCCTGTCGCAGGTCACATAGATTTGTAGAATTTATTTGATTAATAGTAAACGTTTTTAAATAGACGTCACTTAGTTTTTTCAGAAAGTTTTCGTTGAATCTAGTTGTCGCAGAACAAAAAGTAAATAGTTGACCAATGTCACTTCTTCACGAATTATTGTTCAGTCATCCTTGTTCAGTGTGTTCCACCATGGTTTATTCTAGTGAAAAATGAATAGAAATTGTTGCAACCTATTATCGAAATAATGAATGTGCTGAAGCTGCTGCAAGAATATATAATATGAATCATGATCACAACGGGAGCCATCATTACGTTTAACAGTTGATGGATAAGTTTCGAACTTCAGGTTCTGTTCACAACAGAAAACATGAAGTATCCCGTCTTGTCAGAAATGACGAAGTTGAAGTTGTAGTTTTAGGACATGTACAAATGGATAATATACAATCTATCAGATGAGTAGATAGAGCGACTGGGGTATCAGCTACTAGTGTTTTTTAGATTTTGAAAGCCTACAAATTTCATCATTTCAAAATAAGGGTAGCTCAGGAATTGAACGAAAATGATCCTGACCGTCGGCTTCAGTTCTGTAAGGTGTTCAGCAAGAAATTGACCAATAACCGAAACATTTTAAACAATATATGTTTTTCAGTCGAAATTTCTTTCATGTTCAATAGTGAATTGAAAAGACTTAGTTGACGTTACTAGAGCGATGTGAATCCTCATTTGGTGATGAAAACACATTCACAAACTCCACAAAAATTGAATGTCTGGGCCGGCATTCTTGGTAATCATATTGTTGCACCATTCTTCATTGAAGGAAATCCCAATGGAGACACATACTTAAATTTATTATAAGACTGTGTAGATCCTATGATTACACAAATTACATTTTGATGTTCGGGTGAGACAGTTTTTGAATTAACGTTTCCCAATGCGTTGGATCGGTAGAAGGGATCCAGTGGAGTGGCCAGCTTGATCACCTGATCTCACACCGATGGTCTACTTTCTGTGGGGATACCTGAAGTCGAAAGTGTACTCTACTAAGCTTACAAATCTAGAAGACTTGCGGCTGAGAATTGTTCGGGAATGCCGATTTTCTGTTTTTTCCTGAATAAAACGTTCAATTTCTCAAGAACGAATGAACCAATTCCGAAAAAATTTCAGGGGTAATAGAGGGAAAAAATATCTTTCAAATAATATATCCCTCGACCTCCCATGCCATTGAAAAATATAGGGGGGTGGTTGCTGACCGCAGAAGGGGAGTTCCGGGGATAATTTCCATATTAGAATAGTCCTCCTAGAAATAAAAATTAACGTGTGCTTTGAAATTTTCTATCATACGTCCGTTTCTGAATCCACCTTCAATAGAAAAATTTTCTTTGGTACTCAATATATTCCAAACCACAAATTGATAACTTATTCACTGTAAATTTTACTAGTTTGGACTTCCATTGTCTAATGTATAAAATTATAATAAATCCCTGAAATAACTAAAAAAGAATTAAAAATAAATTGCTGTAAATAACAATTATATTAAGCAAAAAACCTGAAATGAAATAATAGTGAAATAAAATACAAGTAAAAATAAAACAATAGAACAAAAATAAAGAAATACAAAATGAAAATTAAGATAAAAATAAAAAGTTAAGAGATTTCAAGCCAAATTAGTTCACGACGTTTCGATTGTTAGTATTCACAATCATCTTTGGGTGATGACTTGACCGATTCCTCCGAGAGATGACTATGGGTCGTTCGAGTGCTTTCACTTATCCTCGCTTTCCATTTTTTCCGCTTCACTGGTTCAGTGGGAGATAACCGTTTGGCGGGAGTTGGCCATTTTTCTCTTGATGATGGGTTTCCATATGTATTTCTACGTATTTCTACGCTGGGTTGGACATCATGTATCCGGCTTCCTTGAATTTTCTCCTTAACCAATGCTCCTCTCTGTGTAAGATCTCAGCTTGGGACCACTCGATGTTGTGTTGATGGGTATAAACATAGTCTGCTATTCCTGATTTACTTGTTTCCTTCGCTGTGTGTGTTTCTTGTGCAATGCGAACATTCAATGGCTTAGTTTCACCAATATAGGATTTTCCGCACTCACAGGATAGTGTTATCGGATCTGAAGCAGTTTCTGATGTTGTACTTGGAACCAATTCTACTTATCCTTTCCGATAATCCTCTGATGTTCGGAAGTGCAACCACTCGTTGTGACGGCTTTTCTTTCTTGCTAGGCTCCTGGTGTATTTTAGCCAAAATCTTTTTATTCACTGTAACTCTCACAACATTTTGTAGTATGTTACATTGTTACAGCATTCTTCATCATTCAAATTTTTTCGTCATAGAATCCTATTGTGCTTTATGACACACTAAACTTTAAAACTATAACCTAATTGGAAATATCGGTCACTGCTAAGTTGTATTAGATTTTTATCAGCCCAGAAATGGGTATCAAATGATCCATTTTTGTTAAACTTGACTTCATTACTCCATATATTTGAATAAAATCTGGATCTTCCTGACTTTTCATCATCATCCATTCACAAAACTCAATTCGACAATGCATATCTGTGTCTTTCAGATAATGTACCATTTGATATTGGAACGCTTTCCATGTAGGTACGCTTTTTCAAAATGCTATGAGCTGTTCTGAGTTTAACTAGAAGCTTTTTCTCACAATCTTCTAAAGACCCATTCGGATGAAAAGCAGAATATATAAGAACGTTCATTTCTAGCTTTCTTTTGGTTATTTTTGAAAGGAATGATCCATGATGCAAACAGTTTTTCAATATCGTTTTTACCGTATTGTGATTCGGTTTGAGTTTTTCCAGATACGTTCGGCAAATAACCTGCCTGTTCGGTCGATAATTCGATTACATTCATCATAGATCATAATCAAATGGTTCGTTTCAAACTAAACGAGACATTTTGCTCACGAATTCATAAAATGCACTTATAACAAATGACAAAATCAATAAATAAACAACTACTTTCATTTATTTCCATAGCATTTCTATTGCATTATAGACAAAGACGTACTTATAAACCATATAGAAAATATCATCCAGTTCCATAAATGCCGATGAAATCAGTCGTGCTGTGAATAACCATTTGATGAGGAGAGTTAATGAATGCCTGGAAGTTAACAGAAATGTCTTTGAACATATTTTGAAATGGTTTTGTGCGTGAAAAGACAACACAATATCTTTGAATTCTCGCTCTTTTATGAAACATTTGGAATATACATTTTTTAATTAATTATTTATGCATCTGAAATCCTGTGTCTGTTATAAAACATGACGGTTTCGCAGTTTTATGGTGGACATTGGCATTTCAAGAAAAACTTAAATATCTTGTCAACGGTTGATTTTTGATTTATGAACTGTTTCATAAAAATTAATCAAAATCATTTCGGAATTTCAAAACTATCCTGAAATTTAAGGTGTTATCATCAGAAGTAGTCATTGATTCCGAACACTTTGTACAAGTCATTTATGTATTCTGTCAAACTTTTGAATTTCAGTCGATAGCCGAATACCTAGTTTTTTGAGTTAACAAATGAATTTTTTGATAACAGTTAATTTATTATATAGGGGGTATCATATTAACTCACATTAGAATTATGCCCCAAGTATTCAAAAATGTAAACATATACAGGGTGTTGCATTTGAATTAAGGAAATTGTTACCAATTTTTGATATAACCGGCTGAGTTGGAAAAATGCCATTATTTAAATTCGATAAACCGTACTAAGAGTCCTATATTAGCCAATAAGTTATCAAGAATTCTTCCTTGTACGTCAAACATTGTTAATACTAATGCTTAATTGGTGTCATTCCGTTATTGGATCTGTGTTGGTAGGTTCGTATCCTACTAACCGCGCCATATTGTAATAAACCTATAAAGAAACTAGAGGATGAATTCCTAATTAATAACTATTCTTGTTAACAGTTTTACAATACTTGTTGTTTTTTATATCATCATGGTAATAAGAATATATGAAAAAGAAGTAGGTATACATAGTGCTCATATACTACAATTTATAAATAAATTATACTAGACAATATGTTATTATAAATGTCGGTATTATCTCGCCTTGCCAAAAGATCGCCTTGTATGATGTGTATGTATGTATAGCGTAAACGCTTGAGGAAGCTATTGTACAGCGAAACACACTATAAAGGCTTTTACACGGATTTTGTAAAAGCCTTTATAATGAAAATCATTCACTAAACTGTAATAATTGGTTCAAATATGGATTTTAATCAAGTATCAGTCAGTTCTCTTCAATTAGTCAAAGGCGTTATTGTTCCAAAATTTTAAGTGAATTGTGTCAGCCATATGCCGAATTATCTAAACCCCGATTGATTGTTGGCCCAAACTATATTTAAGGCGGCTCAACGACGAACAATCGTGCTTTTGCTACTAGGAAATATATTATACCCTAATGGTGTGTATTAATGACTCCAGTGACCTACATTCCGGTAGTTCTAATCATCATCTTGTCGATATATAACCGCATACGAAGCAGTTGCTGAATATCACATTATTAATGTCTGACCATTGATTCCAGTGTGTTATAGACAAAACAAAAGTTACTGATGATTTGAATTATAACTTCTACAATGTTTTCTCTTTGTGATGTTGGACTGATGTTCATTTCAATCAATATCTGTAGCTAAACAGTTTGGGTCTATTTTATTTCCATATATTTGTAGTTTAAATACTAAACTAAACTAAACGAAATGATGTCGAGTTATGGAAACTCGTATAACGAAAACCGAAGATGAAAGAGGATCCCAACTGCAACTTTCAATGCAACGCCAAAGGGTTTCAGCTGAATACTACCGAAAAACACATTCATCAGTCATTGACAGTAGTGGAAGAGTACACGCATGCTGCCAGTATGCTAGTGGGAATACATATTTGATCAAATGTACATCTCAAAAATTAAAAAACATCCTGAAAAGACACTGACAGAAATTAAAAGGAGTAAAACATTTTACGCTTGCCGTTCCGATCTTGCCTTATTCCTTTGTAGTAGGTTAAGGAGGAGATGATGATGAAATTAAGCGTATATGTAGGAATTTGTACAGATCACTGATTTGATGTAATGAAACAATATTTACTGCTTGTGATCAGCGCTCAACTTCCGTGCATGTATCAACTTCGATTGTTCTCTTTCTCAGTTGACTCGTTTTCTGTTATCCTCAAGAATCAATCAATCAATATGTATTTCCATTTTTTCGACATGGCTTGCTTGTATTGGAATTGTCATTTACTCGTCCGTTAATTCATATTAGTAAATGAATAGTATATAATATTAATAACGCCGGGGCAGAGGGGCGGTCTAAGCAATGGAGCGTTATCGCCAAGAACGCGACCCGAACGTGGGCAGACGTCGTTAACGGATATGTTAGTTTTGCGAATTTCTTTATAGGTAACATAATTCGATTCTGGAAGCTATTCATTACTTAGTGCAGTTGGCATATCTTAGCCACTGTATTTTTAAAATAAAAATATGAATTACTTGTTGTATCCTGCTTTTATATTAACGTACAGCCGAAGCTACTGAACGTAGATTGTTAAAATATGCAGTTAGGTTCTTTGTATAGCGTAAATAAGCATATAAAAAGGGAATCAGTAATTTATCCTCGAAGGGGAAAAATAGGGCTTTAAAGATTGTTTTGAATTTCACCAGTTTTGAATTTGGAAACCTGAAGTTTTGGGTCAATTAAAAGTATTGTAACTATTTGTTTAAAATGGTCTGTCACGAAACAAACTAAGTCAAACCAATTTCTACGAGGGTGAATCCGCAAGCAACAACTAGTAGTTCATAAATCAACTTAAAGGTTCAGTATGAAAGCTTATTGTTACGTAGCAATAGGAGTAGAATGGTTGTTGCGGCTTTGATGTGGACAATCTATTGAACGGATTCTAATTAGGTGACAGAATTAACTATAAAATACATTTCATCAACCGCTTAACAGCTACTTCAAAAATTGTTCCAATTCCTCAGTGTTAAATGTTCGAACTTCCTTCGTTTTCGTAAAGCTGTTGATAGATCCGAAATCTATGTTGAAAATCAAAAGAAAATGAATGAAATACTCATATCAATGATAATGACAATCCGAGAAAATGCATTGTATCAAACAACTTGCTGTAATCGATCCAGATCATAGAAAGGTCACACTTGTATTGCAGAGAGTACTACATACAATATTTGTTTATTAACAGGGTTTCATTACATCCAACGAATTCTTCCTTTGATTTTCTCTGCTCATACATTCATTCGAATACTGACTTCTAGAAGTACAGAACTCATGACATGAATAGACAATATAAACATTCTAATGGTTTGGACTGTTTGTGGTCGATAGTGCTTCGTTTTTTTAGGAAACAAAGGCTACAGATGTGAATTGCAAACTCTGGCCAGAAGGCAATACGTTCTTGGAATTTGTTTTCACCTTATCTGGATGTGGAGCATTTCTTGGAAATACAGTTGCCGGACTGAGTCATGGCCGGTGAGAAGCCTCTCCCTCAAGATGTGCAGTACTTCATGAGTTTGACTATTTAAAATATAATAATAATAATAATACTTTATTTTCTTAAAGACATGCTGATTACATGTGTAGAATTTGTCACAAAATTAAACTGAAAACTAAGACTAAAACTCTTCAAAGGAATAAAATCCACCATTCAACAGGTACTTTCTAAGACATTGTTTGAATGCATTCAGTGTTATACATGATTGTCCACTTACATTGGGTGATCTATATAAAAGATGAGTTCTTGAAAATGGCACATGCAAATCATTCCGCTGCCTTGTATTAACATTGTGAATTTGTTCATTGGTTTTAAAAGAGTTTGAATTACAAAATACAAAAACACACTTCAAATATGTACAAACACAGGAAAGTTAAGATTTGATAGGTTTAAAAAAAATTCTACAACTAGATGTATGAGAGACACCAGTGATACAAAGAATCAATTTTTTCTGTGATATGAACACATTATTAAAACAAGTCGATGAGCCCCAAAAACATATTCCGTATCTTAGTCGGGATTCGTCCTGTGCATAATATAACATTATCAGTTGTTTCTTCGTTAAAATTGATCTCATGTTTCTGAATAGATAGCTTACAGAGTTAAGTTTGAAAATTACTGATTCACAGTGTCCCTTCCATCAGTCAAGACACTCATCAATGTAAAGGCCCAAAAACTTTACACACGGTACATTTTCCAAAACATTATTATTAACATTAACCAGAGTTGTGGGCACTTGTTTTTGTCTTTTGTTGTGAAAATGTATTGACTGAGTCTTTTCTGCATTTAGATGCAATGAATTCATGCAGAACGAGTCATAGAGATTAGATAGAACTTCATTACATCTTTTTTCTAGAGAATAATTAGATTGTTTGGAAATAAGTATGGACATATCGTCCGCATACAATGGGAGATGTATGGTTGGGTTCATTTTAATGATATCATATACATATATTAGAAATAAAATTGGGCCCATTACTAACCCCTGAGGAACACCTACACTGATGTCAAGATAATCCGAATTACAAGTGGTCACCGTTTTCTCAGTTACTCCTGAGAGACTGACGTACTGGCGACGTGCGTGCAGATAAGATTTTATCCATTCTAGAGCAAATCCTTCGACCCCAATTTTAATTAAATTTCTACACATCTACTGCACACCGGCCGTGACTGAGTCCGGCAACTGTAACAAGGTCTTGAACATCATTCAGGGTTATAAGGTTGCGCACTGCATTATGCTCAGACTGTTTTACAAAAACCTATACCAGAAGGAATATTCAGATGAGCAAGGTTTCTCGCAAAACTCGAGGTTTTTCATGACATAAGTATTGAAATATTACTGATTATGGTCAGCAGCATGCCTTTGCTGAATGTGTGATAGACACGTTATTGTTATTCGTCTTCCATATCGAGACTCGTGTTGTCTTGCCAAATTGAGCTTTCATTTAATAAACTCAAAACCTGGGTGTTGGGCTTGCCAAGGCTTCAGATACACCAGTACGTCGATATGAAAAATGTTTATTATCACAGAGACATGCGCAGAAAGTGATTCACATACAGAAAGTTTGAAGATATAATTAAATCCATACGTCTGATATTTCTAAAACGTCTAACCTTTTATTTATTTACTTATACTATTTTATATTATAATTTTTGAAATTGTATTCGTTGGTACTCCAATTTGTGCAGAACCTACGCACAGATTTATCCTTTTGTGGGATTTCTATATTTATTCAGAAGTTGCCTTGTACAATTTGTGATATTGAAATATGTATATTTGCCAACAAATATTATTATTATTATTTAGTGAACCTGTCTTCCAAACTTTCGAACCACAAGACTAAAGCCTTGCACCGAAATGACCAATTGAACCGGGTTGAGTTACACGTTATTCAATCGTTAACCATTGCAAACAACTTCTAGATATTTTTGTAAGAGTTATTTTCAAGAAAAATTTTTTCAAAAACTCAGAGAAAAATTGTACCGTAATTATTCTTCTACTTTCTATATGAATTATTCAGTTTTTCAGTTACTTTTGAATAGAAATCCAAATGACCAATTATTTATTTATTTCCTACACTATTCTACAGGATGAACCCAATTACAGAACAGGGAGAAACAATGGCATTTTACAAATATAAACTCAAATATAATTTTTGAATCTATATAAAAAAAATCAAAACAGAACTGTCAGTTAGCTAAGAAATGTCTTTTAATTTGTATAATCTGGCAGTGGAATATATTTAGGACATGACTAACAGAATTAGTATGAATTGAAGATTTTTTCATTAGGTAATATGACATTAGTCCTAGATTACCGTTTAGGAACCCAAAAATTCAACATATGTAACAATTGAGAGCAGGTAATGATATTGTTTATGACCTTAAATAAAAAAGAAATGAATAAGATTTACGCCTTACCTCTAGACTACAATAATTGTGTGAGATTCAAGCAATTCATAATAGGGTATTCCCGTAGGATACGTGCCTTCAAGTATAGAAGACATATATTTATTTTAGGAAGCGCCTCTGTAGGGACTCCACACAAAAGATGCATATTCCAGCCTAGATCGAACAAAAATGAAATAAAGTTATTTTAATATTGAAGCTTCATAAAGAACAGCTAAGTTGATTAATTTGAAAGGGTTATATTTTTAGAAGTGACTAATTTTTTAGGAGAGGATGGAGTAATAGAAAGCCAAAAACTTTCTCTCTTGACATATGGTACCGAATGAAATTTCCGGTTGTTCGACCTAAAAATACCGCTTTTGCTTTTGATATTACTTCACGCAACCTTGAAAAATCTCACATGTTCCGGACTTAAATGATGAAACCTTTTTCACCCTCAAATGTTACATAATGTCATAATGTGAAAATGTTAACCCCAATAAACACTCTACTCCATCCACTAATCTTATCTGACATTTTTCAGCATTCGTACGCTTATCTGGATAAACCCAGAGCCAAAGTAAGTTTATGTGTACGTGAATGAATAGTAGTTGTTTTTTTTAAAGCACTTCGTCGCTTTCGAGCCCACTTTTCATTTCAGCATGTTTTATTTATTCTGATTATAATTGTGGATTTTGTGTTGCTGCTTGTGTTTTTACTTGTTACATTTCCATGTAAACATAGTGTCTCGTTCCGTATCTCATTCAGAATGAGTTTATCCAAAACTTGTTATTTACAGAGTGGCGCACTAAATACCAAATAGGTGTTTTTTCTTACACTCAATAAGAAATTTTCTCAACGCTCGGATCCATTGAATTGTGTTTCAAGGGCGACAAACTTCAAGAATATGATGTGTTTCTAATATTTCAAACCTCGATGGGGGGAAATGAACCCCTAAGGTGTTTATATAACTATTCAGCGAACTTTTTAAAAATTTTCGTGGAATGGCCTTCGCGTACGCCAGATTTGTAACCGTTGATTTTTTCCTGAAGGGTCGATTACGAACAAAACTCATGCAACTCAACGGGAATGATTATAAAATTTCACTCAGAGTATTTTAAATTATGAATACCTTACCCGTTACTTGATAAAAATCGATAACACTATCCATGATATATTTCATCAGTTCGGACTTCCATTGTCTAATCTAATATAAATTGGTTTGAAAACCCTGAAAAAAACAATTACAAAATTTATAAGATTAACCGAAAATAACAATTTTATTAAAAAAAAACTGAACTTTACAAAAAATTAACATACAAGCTACAACCAAACAAATAAACCACTGCAGGGTAAAACATCATCTTTTGTGAAAAATTCAAGGCACTTTATT
>WOGN01007624.1:0-11731 GCA_015342105.1 Leptinotarsa texana | reverse complement strand
GTTTGTATTTCAAACATTCGTTGTGGAATAAAAATCAGATATCTTTCACATGAGTTCTACTTTAAATGAATGGTAACAAATTGTACTCACATAGAATTGCTATTTTCCCTGGTAGACACGTGTTTCGCCTTAAGACACCTGGCCTAAGGCTCATCAGTACCAAATTGGATAACATTATAGAAAATACACACTCTCCATTCATGAATTACGATTTTTTATGTCACGGAATAAGCTTTGGAAGATTCCCTCATCCTTCTTTTTTGTATCAAGATGGAGTAGTAGAAAGCCAAAAACTTTCTTTCCCAAAAAAGGTAATTATAGTTTCGACAATAAATTATAATACAAAAATTTCCAAAATAGGCATAGGCATAGGCATAGGTATAAAAAGCACCTACATATGACAGCCACTTTCTGATTTCAACATGTAAATGTTTTGAGTTGGTTATTTATTTCTAATAAAGGAACCTTTGAACTTAATAGGAATCGTATGTTAAACAATTAGACCTCAGACAAGTATAAAATTTTGAGGGTTGTCGTTCGTATGCGGACAACAATTGAGTTGGTTAACGGAATAAACCTACTCATACAGTTTTTTATAAAGAAAAAGATATATTTTTTGAATAAGTGGCAGCTGTTTTCATATTTTTACCTTTCTAGATATTTGAAATAGTGGCTAATGATGATATGCTGATTTCTTCTTTCGTTTAAGAATCCAAGTGATGTTCCGGCAATTGTGGATAAACAAAAGCAGAATGCAGAACTTGATAGACAACTAGTTTTTGAAACTTCATTTGTGTAAAATTACTAATGAATCAATTCATTTTCTTGTCCGAGTTGTAATGTTTATAGGCTTAGATTATTATTTTTTTGTTAATTTGCAATTTGTCAGGAATATGACACTTTTTTATGTATGTTTACGAATTGAATATTTATTTCTGTTCGTATAACTGAATGATCTCTCAATAGTGTGCGGATGGAATATGACATTTAGGCAAAGCTTACCAAAGAAAACTCAGTTGTCTATTACGTTTTTTTTCATCATATGCATTTTCAAGATAATATTTATGATTTGCAATTGCTTCAAATAAACCAATCATAATATATAATGTATCATTTAATTTCTTCCCCTACTTCTTATTGCTGGTCATATTACAGATGAGATACTTTGGATTCAAGTAACTAAAGACATCCATATGAGAGAGATAGTTTATAAACAGAAGCATAAGTTCATCTTTGATGAAGTAAATGAGTTTATTTGATTTATAAAAATAAAAGCGTTTGAGTGAAAAATGCTTCTCTTCAAAGGAAAACAATTTATTCCTCCTACGGAGATATTTACATAGTGTTTGTTTCAAGTTAACATATCATTGTTTCAAAACTCAGAAAAGTTTCGCTTCGAGATTAATTTTGCTCACACCAAAGAATGCATACTTACTTCTCTTGAGCTAATGTGATGATTTCTATTGAAATATATGCACAATATTCGTGAAATATGTTTTTTTAATTGAAACACGCGTTCATTCAAATTCAACTTGAGAGAAAATATCTTTCAGTTTACGAAAATATGAATATGAATATGGGAGAGCAAGGTTTCTTTAAATCGTGATAATGTATTTTACTTTGAGATTTTAATTTTTACTGTGTAGCCTTCTCGTACGACTTTGCATTCTCATGCATTCTTCATCATCATATCTAGAAGGGGCATTCAAGTGTGGGCTTCATTCTTCATTCTTCATTGTTTTTGTTATAGAAGATATGCCGTTGAGGTATTCAATTCCGTGTTTCCATGGTTTCATACTATAAAATATCTCAAACTTGAGGCTTCTTCTGGACTTTTTCAGCAGTCCAACCTTTTAAACCTCCTCTGGAAATAGTAGTTTCTGACACAGCATTCTAGTAATCACATGATTACTCCTATTGGACAAAGTGTTCTGCACGAAAGATGAGGTTCTGTTTCTTATAGCGGTTAGAAGTCGACAATTCTCATAAACGGATAGTTCCAAACAGAACTTCCTTCTTTTGGATCTTGAATGATCCCACAGGTAGAGGGGCTTCTGTGGTGAGGTATCAGCGCTGGAACCTCTCCTTTTCCGAGAAGAAAATTTGATGTTTCTTCAAGGCATACTGTTCTTTCCATCGAAGAAGTGAGATCCCGTCCAATATTCGTATATTGTCCTTTTGAAGAACGCCTTTGGTCTTCTGCTCGTAGAGATCGTACTCATTACAACGGTGACATTTTTCTTGAAGACAGGTAGAATCCTTATGGTTTATCTCTTTGTAAGTAATTTAGAGGCTTTTCTCCTTTACGGCTGATACAAGATTTTGGGAGACCTTTTTCAAGCAAGGGTTCCTTTATTACCATGATTTTGATGACTTAGATGCTCTATGCTTGGTCCTTAATCGGTGATTGCTATTTTTTATTTCAAGTTCACTATTCAATTTTCCTCAGTTTTTGAATTATTACTTTTCCATATAACTCATCTATATTTTTCATTCCAGAATTTGAAACAGCAATATTTACATTTCGCGTTCAAAGATTCACCCCATTGGTTTCCGCTTATACGTCAATAATAGCGCTAGCGCGTTCCTCATGGGGAGGCAATGTTTTATTTTACAATCATTTATCTTAACCTTGCAACAATGAGTTGTCACTGGAGGGATGACGAAGACCTCGGCAACCCCTAGTCGTTCGAATGTCCGTGTCTTTTAGGGCGCGAAATCTATCGCAAAATCGTATCCGACTCATATTGGAGTTTCAATTCATTTCGAATGTACCGTCACTGAAAACGCAAAATAGTTTGGAGTGTAAAACAGCACTTTTAAATCGTATCTTTAGTTGGAAGCCTAACAAACGGGGTGAGATTTCTCATAATTGAGTTAAGTGTGCCTCGAGGTTCTTAATTGGGTCCTCTACTCTACTTAATTTTCATTAATGATCTTTCAATAAAAGTATTCTCTGTTTTTTCTTTAGAATCCCTCGAGGCTCTCAATCAGGTACTCTTCTTTTCCGTTGTTACTCTTTGCTTGATTCTCAAGCCAACCGAAGAAATGAGTGCTGAGCAATTAATTTGGCCTGACAATAATTCAAATAGAAAAATTAGATCAGTTTGAATCCTCCTGTTTTCCAATGTGGTTAGATGTAAGGTATAAAGATTCACATGCCAACGATGAAAATACTTTTTTACTTAAAACACCTTATTATTCTGTTTTTTTTTAGGGTGCTAAATACAAATATGACACTTATTAAGCCGTATCAGCTACCATTTTTTCACATTTGCGTATCAATATATCAAATTTTTTGATTTATTACAGAATTTAACAGCTTTTATATACTACAAATAAAATTGTAAAATAATTTGTGCTGGGATGTATAAGTGTTGGCAGCACTGCTGAAACACATTAACTGTCCAGAAAAAGGGGAATTATATTGTTCTGTTCACTGCTGATGTCTTGTTTATTGTCAAGCTAACCTAACTTTCTGGTTTCCAGTACATGTGCTCATTAAAATATCTAATCGCGGTTGTAAGAACTCTGCTGACAGTTTTTGTTATATTTGTGGTGAGTTTGTTATTGAAAAACATCAAAGAAGTATTACAGACTTCGTGAAACAGGTTCATTTCTCATATTTTGGAATTAAACTTGGTGATTAAGATAAAGATCTTAGAAAATGGTCAAAAAAAGAGAAAGAAGCCTTTAAGTACGCTGTTCCTATGGTATGGAGGGAACCTAGAAACCACACTGACGATTACTACTCTTGTAGTATTGATATTACTAGCCGTAATTCGAAAGACAAGAAGGTGATAAGCTAACCTAACTTAATTTCCGCCATCCGACCAGTGGGACACTGGTCGGATGGCGGATTTATTGGTCCAGATGATTTGAATTCTGTTCAAACTGAAATGTTTTCCAATGTACTGTCAGATATAGATGAGCAAAATGATGAAGACTTTCAATATGCTACAGCAAATATAGAGCCTAAACTGTTTACTAAGATTGAGCTTAACGACTTTGTTGGGGATCTTGGGTTGACAAGAAAAAACTGAATTGCTTGGTTCTAGACTGAAAGAAAAAAACTTGTTGGCAGTTGGAACTAGCATATATATGAATAGGAAGAGAGAGCAGCAGATTTCGAATTTTTTTGAACAAGAAGGTGATTTAGTGCACTGCTCAGACATTTTAGAGGTCTGATCAAAGAAATTGGTGTTGAATACAAAAAAGAAAACTGGAGGTTGTTTATTGATTCTTCCAAAACTAGTTTAAAAGCTGTGTTATTGCATAACAGTAACACTTATGCACCTATACCTGTTGGCTATTCTGTACTTATGAAAGAGACCTATGAAAACCTAGAAATGGTGTCGAATGAAATTGGCTATTCGGCTCATGGTTAGATAATAGGTATGTGGTGACTTGAAAGTAACATGCATGCTTCCTGGTCAGCAAGGCGGTTCTACCAAATTTCCATGTTTTTTGTGTGAATGGAACAGTAGAGCAAGGGAACAACATTGATGTAGAAAGAACTGGCCTGCGTGGGAGTCTTTAAAACCCGGCGAGAAGAACATTCTCCGCAAAAACCTTGTATATCCTAGAAACGTTCTCTTACCACCTCTATATATAAAGTTAGGCCTCATGGAACAGTTTGCAAAGGCATTGCCTGAAGATGAACTTTGTTTCAAGTATCTCTGTCAGAAATTTCCAAACCTTTCAGAGGCTAAACTGAAAGGAGGCTTCTTCGTAGGACCCGACATTTGAAAAATGATGTTCCACGTAAACTTTGAAACCACAATGACTATACATGAGAAAGAAGCACGAGTATTATTCAAGCAAGTTATTACAAAATTCTTAGAAAATGTAAAAGAACCAGAATAGCGTACAATTGTAGCTAACATGTTAAAGAATTTCAATAAACTAGAATGTTTGATGAGCCTGAGAGTCCACTTCTTGAACAGTCATCTTGATTACTTCCCGAAACATTTGAGAGATATTAGTGAGGAGCAGGGTGAGCGTTTTCACCAAGATATTGAATTGATGGAAAAACGTTACCAGGGCCGTAATGGAAGACTACTGTTGGTCACTTCACAGTGAAGCTCAACGAGCGACTCGTCGCAGGAAAAGCTACACAAGAAACTTCAAAGAAAAAAGAGAAAGGAAGTATAAACCACTGTATCATTATTTTAAGTAACCCACTGTAAATAAAAACCATGATAGTGATTTAACATAGTGTTTCATTAATTTAACCATATACAGTACAGATTTTAAATTATAAAAAAGTGAAATGAAATAAAATACTTCATTCAAATAGGATACATACTAATATATACAACAATGATAGTAATGTTAACATTATTATACATATAAATACAATGATACAAAAAAGATCTACTTATATTTGTTAATAAGTAGTCTTACCTACGATGATTGAAAATACAAAAAAAAAGAATAAAAGATAAAAAATATCACATAATACCTTAATGGTCTGTTAAATAGTCTAATAAATTTCTTTTGAACAGAATAAGACTCTTAGAAGACTTTACATTTTCAGGTAGACTGTTATACTTAATAAATCCTTTGAACAATAATGTTTCAGTGTTGAATGTTTTTGTTTGATTATTTACATACAAATTATTTTTTATTCTAGTAGTATACTGGTGGATTTGATTATTAAAAAGTACAAATTTGTCAAAATATGAGGGTAGAAGGTTATGTAATATTTTGTAAATATAAATCATCGTTAAATAATTAAGGCTACTTTCTATACATAACCATTCTAGAGAATTTAACATTAAAGATATATGGGTACTCCTGTCACATCTGAAAATAATCCTCATTGCGCAATTCTGTACCTACTTTTTGTAGTGTTCTCATTTTATTCAAATGACTTGTGTATAGAAGAGTGGAAAAATATTCAAAATGTGGTTGTATAATTGTTTCATATACAGTTATCCGTGATTGCCTAGTCAAGTGTTGGGATACTCTTGTGAAAAAATATAATTTCTTAAAAATTTTTTTCTGTATGCAGGTGAAATGGTTATTCATTGATAGATGATTGTCTAACATGAATCCTAGATATCTGAATTCAGTAATGAGCTCAATTTTATCAGTTTCTATTTTTATTTCAATTTGATTCTAATCTAATTATCTGTATTTAAACGGTGTAGTAAGTATCATAGCCTTTGTTTTGTTTACATTTAGCTTCAATTTAATAATTTTTGAATATATAGTAATATTATGCAATGCTTCTTTCATTTTTTTAATAGCTTCATCTATATCTTTATCACTAACCGATACTAGGGCATCATCAGCGAAATGATGTTCATATTCACATGTATTACATTTGCTGATATTGTTAATATAAATTAAGAATAGTAATGGCCCCAAAATACTTCCCTGCGGAACCCCGTGGTCTATGCTTATTGCTGTTGATACAAATTTATTGATTTTGGTTGCCTGCAATGTCTGACGACGATACCGGGAAGCGGCTAATAAAAGAAAGATAACAAAGAGACGAAGCATTATATGCTGACTTGGAGCTTTGAAGAGGTGAGATTCCAATCTCGCTGGTTGAAGATCGCTCGGAAGTGATCAGGGGTCTATGGTTGGGGATACAAGCTTCTGTCCACAGTAACAGAGTACGACAACTTCAATCGTTGGGCACTCAACTACGTGAGGAGGCATGTTATTGGTGTGTCTCCTGCCTGTGTCATTTCCAACGTTATATCTTTTGATCACTCAGTACACTCGATCTGTTATTCAGAAATATCCTCATCAACTGGCAATAACTGTTCTTGAAGGTTCACTGTATTAGAAAAGCTGGTTATTTTCTAATTATTTTTTACTAATATCGTTCGTTATTAAATTCTGCTGCCATTTTAAACAATGGAAATGAACATGAGGGGTGAGTGCGTGGGTACGATAATCGCGCAAAACCACCACTAAACCGAGTCTGTATTTACATTTATTATTCAAACTCTGTATCAACAGTAATCCCTAGAGCGGTTTGAGATTTTTATCGGGCATTTTCTGGCTCAAATATTTCAATCATAATCTGACGCGAGGCATCCCAAACAGAAGTAACGGGTGTAAACGGAATATAAATCGTACAAAACAAACACATGAACGGAGTTCGGAAGAAAGAAGGAGTTCAAACAATTTCCTTTCTGGAGAGTATACAATGGATGGATTTGAAGGATCCCATTTTTGTGAATTATAGAGTCATGGAATATGCCTAAAGGCAAAGACGGAAAATAACTGTTTTGGCAAATCAATAGAGAAATGTCATGAAGAAGATAGAGGAAATATACGAGTACATGTGAGAACTTGTTTGTTTCCGACTTGAGTTTCAGTTATATTTGATTTAGTTCGAATCATCAGATAAAAATCTTAGAAAAATACTGTTATTCAGTATTTTGGTTTTTACTGACCCTTCCACAAACCGCACTTGTATTTCAAAAATGACGCAAGTCAAAAATTGGTATTTTTGAGTTAAGACCATGAAAAAAATCGGTAAATATGTCTTTATCGATCATCTAAACTGTATGAAGTTGAAACAATTTTTGAGTTGTGTCACTTTAGAAATACTAGTGCGCAACGGTGTGTAGATCAGTGGAAGACCTGGGCGTCAGCTTCCATGCGGTTTTTGATGGTTTGAAACGTATTGAAAAAGTCAGTATATACCTTGACACCTAGATAGCACCTACTGGGTAGGTATATCCGAGACTCACTTGAATAGTCCATTTCTTTAGATTTGTTTACTGCCAGTCTTCAAGCATAGCCCACTGATTAATTCAAACGAATTGGGCAAATTTCAGATATGCAGTTAGTTAGTACCTCTTCCGGAGGCCGGAGAGATCCACACCCCAAATCGGTACGACCAATCAGCTTTACATTCTTCCTGCTGAAAGGATTTGAGAGGATACTGGATGGATACATCAGGAGGGTAGCATTATATGCATCATAACCACCAGTTTGCTCATCAAACCGGCAAATGGACAGATTCAGCATTCAACAACCTCATTAAGAAAATCTCCCAATTTCTTGACAACAAGGAGATTGCGGTGGCTGTATTTCTTGATATTGAAGAAGCATTTCACAATGCACTACCTCAATCAATAGGATTGTATCTGGCTAGAAAGGGTTTAGAATCGACCATAACTGGCTGGATCTATGTCATGCTAGTGAACAGAACTGCAACTACGACTCTACAAGGCGAGGCTATCAGGTTCAAGGTCAGCAGGGGCTGCCAACAAGGTGGTCGCTCCTGTTGGATAGTCTGCTTGATGGCCTCGACAGAAGAAAATTTGATCTGCAAGCTTATGCAGAAGACCTTGTCATCCTGGCAAGGTCCACGTCGGGAAGAGTAGCTTGTAATATCCTCCAAAGTGCGTTGCACGTTGTTCACAGTTGTTGCCTGCGGGAGCAGATGTCTCTTTCGCCAAAAGAAGGAAATTGGACGATCCAACGCCACTTTCCCTCAATGGTGTGGTCATTCTATTTGGAACGAAGAGTTTGTGGAACAAATTCAGGTAAGTAAGTTCGTATACCCATTCATTTATCACCATAATACCTCAATAACTATTGTATACTAATTTATATTTGTGAATCATAACAATTTTGAGATAAAAGCACAAATTTGTGCTTTGTGAGATTGTGCTATTCAGTGGCACACCTCAAGTTCACATATAACTGCAAAAGTTATAGATCTCTGCCATGAAAATGGCATATCCTTTATTGCTTTGCCCCCAAACGCTACCCACCTGCTACAACCTCTAGTTGTAGCATTTTTTAGTCATGCAATAGTCGCTGCATGACAGTTCTCAATGATGAATTTCCAAGACTGGAAATTCTTCAGGATATTTTACAGGAAAATTGTGCCCAAAATCTCATAGCCTGGCTTCCGTAAATGTGGTATTTTTTCTGCAAATCGTCACGAAGTATTACAAAGACTGCCCTTGTATAATGTTGAAGCCTTACCTGCAGTAAAAGCATTGATTGGTGAAATATTTATTGAACACCTGAATTCGAAGAGATAGACCATTGCGTCTTTAAGGACCAAGAAGAAAAGAAGGAGAGTTAACGTTCCTACAGGAAAAAATATCACAGCTTCCGATATTAATAACTCACTAGTGAGCTTGAATCAACCTTCAACTTCATCAGGACAGACTAATCCAACCTAATCTTCCTTAAAGGTTTACAAGACTTGATGACGAATCTGATAGCGAAAATGACAGTACAGGACATATTTTTGGAAAGAAAGTTTTTGGCTTTCTACTACTCCATCTTGATACAAAAAAGAAGGATGAGGGAATATTCCAAAGAAAGGAAGCAAATCTATACATGGATGTGTAGATCATACAAAGAAGTAACTTTCAGACACAAACAGCTACTTTCAAATAAACATTGAATTACACGAAAGAAACATTCTTTCGAAACAAATACTTTTATATGAACACTGAATTATACAGAAGATACTTTTCTCTATTCAGTTTGTATTTCAAACATTCGTTGTGGAATTCTACTTTAAATGAATGGTAACAAATTGTACTCACATAGAATTGCCATAATACTTTTATATGAACACTGAATTATACAGAAGATACTTTTCTCTATTCAGTTTGTATTTCAAGCATTCGTTGTGGAATAAAAATCAGATATCTTTCACATGAATTCTACTTTAAATGAATGGTAACAAGTTACACTCACATAGAATTGCCATAATCACTGGTAAACACCGGTGTTTCGCCTAAAGACACTTGCCCTAAGGCTCATCAGTACCATATTATTAATATTTTTTAATTTTCAATGTTTATTAATATTTCAATTTTACATTTTTTAAGTTGTTGTTTGTATGTTATTTCTTTGTAATTTCAGTTATTTGTTTAATAAAATTGTTATTTTCGATTAATTTTTTTGATTTTTTTCCAGGGATTTCAAATCAATTTATATTATATTAGACAATGGAAGTTCGAACTGATGAAATACTGAATTGTTTTAGTGAACGAACTTGTGAAATTAAAATCGGTTGTTGCAGAATGATGGAACTAGAAGATGAAATCATGCTGGAAGACGATAATGGTATATTACACATCATTGATCTTCGATATCCACGAAGAATTTTTAGGATGCCCAACTATTTCGAAGAGATGGATGATATGGCCTTTTACAAAAGATCTTATAGATAGATTATATTTATAGAATCTGTAAAAAAACATTCAATTGTTTTACTTCTTTTTAATACAATCACGTAAGATGTAACTGAGCAAATGTGAAATACCACATCCATCAACATATTGATAGATTTACAAAAAAAAATAAATTCCCAACATATGATGTATTGACGCATGCTCAAGAAAATACGGAATAAAATAAAATAAGAAGTAAACAATTGGAAAACTTTTAACTTATTGCTTATTCCTTACTTTGGCTTATTTATTTTATAAACGCTCTACCTTGAAAATGTACATTCAACTTTCTTACTTTCTTTTTTTATTATTTTATGTTACTTTTTTCATTAAACTGCTTCTACTATGACGTTAGCTCTCACAAAGTGTGAGTCTATGGTTCAAGCCCTAGCCTGAATGCTCGATTTTCACTTGCTATCGTCCAATCACACGTTAAAAGGTAAGACCTCGTTAGTCCTTAGCTCGCACAAGTTTCGACTTCTGAGGGTTGTCGTTCGTAGGAGTGCGATAGCTGGTTAACGGAAAAAACATATTTCAAACATATTAGTTCAGTTTATTGAAATATTCTGTAATTAATTAAAAAACTACTTTGCTCTGAGGTTCATGGCTATTATTGGCAGCAAAGATATTGTACTGAGTTAAATACTATACGACAATGAACTGGTACCTGCGATATGAAATTTTAAATTAATATTTAGTCTACAAAGAAGCTCAATGCCTGTATTATAGAGATGCATTGAAAAATTTCAGGTTACTATCTGTTGGTGGTGTCTATATTTATGATTCATGAACCGATGAGCAGATTTACATTCCCAATAACACTTTCCAACTCGTTGTAAAGAAAAACTAATGCCAATTATATCAACTCTATTCCAAATTTGCTATCAGAAACGGTATACCTTCAACAAAATAAGCTAACTCCAATATTTTTAGATCAAGATTGTAAAAAAGCTTTCAATGTCGAAGAAAACCTCATGCATCGGCTCATCTTTGTGATATCTGCGGCTTTGACGTGTCGGAAATTAAGCTTCAAAATGAAATGCTTCAGATATTGCTCTCTCATGTTTGCGAACTATGCCAATTTGAACTCCTGATGGCTTTATTATAGGCTCCATTCAGTACCATTACGTTGTGTAGACAATTCTATTTGGATATGGAAAAGTAGAAAATCGAAGCCTTTCTTTCCCAAAAATTATTATCTCCTAAAAATATACCCCTTCCAATTTAAACGAGATTTATATGGCTGGAATTAAGTCAAATACGCGAATAAATACCATTGCGTACTCTCATCGATGACACAATATTATTCAGATCGGTGCTGAAGACGCAATCAAGCAAATGTCCGAAACGTCGGACACTTGCTTGATTGCGCTTTTCAGGATGACAATGTTCCATGTACCTCTTTCATATACTCTATTTTTTTAAAACTACACCTTACGATTCGATCTCCACAAACGTATGTTTTCACTGAGAAAAAGCTACTTTGTTATCGAAACATGTCGTGATACTTTTTTAAATGAAGTTTGTGGACATCAAATCGTGAGGTGTAGTTTATG
>WOGN01007623.1:0-11731 GCA_015342105.1 Leptinotarsa texana | reverse complement strand
ATCACATGACAAAAGGAAAGAGGCTGTTTTTTACTAATTTTTTAAGCACAAACTAACTGCCAAGCCAAATTTTCATTATATCTATTAATAAAAAAAAATTCCATATGTCGCGAAATTAGTGTTTTTTGCGATATTCGATAACAAAAAATCGAATCGAATAAAATTCACGTATGAGTTAGGAAATAAAGGACAATTTACATTTCTTGACGTTTTGGTAATGAGGGGCCAATGGGGAAGGCTACAATGCTATCTATTTAGGGAGGAAACAAGCAGTTACATGTATATTCTTGATAGTTCACATCACTGCGGACAGCACAAAAGTGCTGGGCTGAATGTTCTAGTGCATCTTTTTGACATTTCCTCTCACTCATGAGAGGTTCAAAAAAAACGAACAATACAGGAAATAGCAGTCAGTAAGGGTTTTTCAATGGGTTTTGTAGATGATACTATAAGGAAAATAGTTTAGGCTAACAATGAACGAAATCTCGACTTTTGGAAACGACTAAAACCAAGATAAATTGTATACCTCAGTTTCATACCACCAATACACGAAGAATTTTGGAAAGATGTCCAAGGAAATAGGTATGAAGGTGATATTCGAAACAAGTCATAAACTACGGAGCCTTTTAGAAAAGCCAAAAGACAATGTCAAGAATTGGCAAAAATTTTAAATCTACGAAATTAAATGTGAGGACTGCGATGAAAATTATTATGGACAGACTGAAAGATCTATTGAAATGATATAAGTATAAGAAACACTTAGCACACCTAAAATGTTGAAGACCAGAAAAATTAGCAGGCATCAGCAACAAAACCATTCCATAGACTTTAGTTCTGCCTATTAGATAAGACAACATTGGGGAACTAATTTTGGACCAGTAGACTAGACTAGTTGGTATGTATGGTATGAATACGGACAACATTGTATGTATATTTAGTTAATCTCCTTCATGAAGATGATCACTTGGTGTTCGAAACACATGTTTAACACATGTTGAAAATAACAATTTGGTATTGGGATGAAACTCCAGTGATATTCATCTTTTGTAATTGATATTTGAGATTAAAATGACTTCATTATTCATTATATGTTCAATCAAAATATAATACCGATCTCGTAAGCTCCCAAAAATAAACGAAACTTCATATATTTTTATTTTTATCATCACTCAGTTGATAAAATTGTGTTTACCACTATTGTTGGAGGGGAAGTCACAATCTATCGCAGTTCTCATCTTACCCCGTATCCCACGAGCCCCCCGAGGCTAGTGACTTCAACACAATCTTTGTCATAAATATCAGTTTGTTGAGTTCATTCATTTTTTACGTCCATGATTGGAGTTGTATGAATTATTTCAAATTCTTACAAAGCCAACTGTTTGTATCTCAAATAGGAGATGTAGAAAAAAATCCTTTTATCTGTGTTGCCAAACATATTTCATTGGTGAAATACAGTAGAAATCTTTTTTACAATCTTTTTGAGAGAATGAATGAAATCGTACAGTGGATGGATACGAATTATTTTAACTCAACATTTATGTCATGTCTACTCTACAGAAATTAGGTTGCTGACAGGTGACAACTTAATGAGGTTATCGTGAAAGGTTGAGAGCAACCGTTAGGTGAAATTGAACGTCTGGAGTGAAATAAATCTATTGAAATACCTTTTCCACACCAGCGCAAAAATACTGTTTCCTGGCGAGCCTTTCGCTAAATTTTTCATCATCAGTAGATAACCTGATGATCTAGAATGAAACAAGTCATCTATTGGTGACGCTAACTTCGTCAGCGAATCGGGCGTCTGTATACAGTGTTTTCTTCTGATATGGAAGAAATTTTACGAAATGGATTTTCAAACGAGTATAGCCTAAAAATTGTTCAATACATTCTCGTGATATGCAGTGATTTGTGCTAAAATCATTCGAAAATCATTAGACCATCATATATCAGACCAAAATAAACGTTAATCAAACCAACTGATCATATGAATGTTCTGAAACCCAATAAAGACTACTTGGAAGTTGACAATGAATATGAGCAGTTTTAATTCCACTTAGACTGACATCAGATAACATAACTGAGCTAGAGGGCTATACAGTGAATAGTTCTTCCTCCTCTAAAATTCGAACGGGGCAAGATATCGAAGTCAAATAAAATTTGTTTGAGAAAGAATAATTTTTGTTTTTCTCCTAATGGAAAAGCCAATGTTGTGACATCACTTGCCGCCGGTAGAGGTCTATCAACTTTTTTTATGTGAAACATCTGGTTCGACCGACTCGTTATTTACCTATAATATGTTTTTGTTTCTGTGTTAGTGCACTCAGGGCACTTGAATTATGTTTGGTACTTTCGGTATACAAAACTACTATTTCTAGATCTAACTTTGTCATGAGAAATGTTAAATTCTATTCGATGGATTTTATAAGCAAGTTCAGACATAGTTGCAGGATATTCCTTTTGAGAACAGTATTTTGCACTCCTCATGTTTCAGCCAGACACTCGTGCCAGTTTATTGTATTCGTTTGAATGTCCTCATAGGACGAAACTGGAGTAACGTTAGATACAAATACAAGTGCTAAAAAACATAGAAAGTTTATCATTTTCTTTTAATGATTTCCTACCACGTGGTATCGACTACATCCATCAATTTATTGAAATATTGTACTACCTAACAATCATCACACGGTTTGTTTAAGGGTTGTTGACAATGTTTTGAAGTGCACTTCATTAGTTCGGACTTCCATTGTCTAATATGATATAAATTGATTTAAAATCCCTGAAAGAATCGGTAGAAAATTAAGAAGATTAGCTGAAAAATAACAATTATATCAAGCAAAAAAACCTGAAATTACAATAAAATATAAGCAACAACTAAAAGATCAAAAAATTGAACCAAATGAAAATAAAAAAAAAATAACAAGAAATGAAAATTAAAAATTGAAAAGTTCGTATCCACAATCGTCTTCGGTTGATAAATCGACTCATTTCCGACAGCTATCGTCAGTTCAATCAGGTTGGAGCCTAGCTCTCTTTCCCTTATAGCTGATTAATGTCAGGAAGACAAATGGGTTCATGACTAAGAGGTGGTGGCGGTATGAAAGTCCTCAAACATCAGTACCGCCCTTCACGGTGTACCCCTACCTGGCAGGGGTAGGATGGATGAAAAATTTGTTCGTCCTTTGACGGGGGGCATGAGGGCCTCATTTGACTGAGGTCGGAGCTTCCTATATCGGGAGAGGTCGTCTACAATATAATCATCAGTTTCCCTAACTAACGAGTTTTCGTGAGTTTCAACACAATCGAAAACTAGTCGATTCCTCAACTGAATAGACTGCTTGATGAAATGTAGCTGCAAATCTCTTCGGATGGCTTCATTCCGTACGAACCACAGAGCATTCACAATCATTCGTATTAGTTTATTTTGGTGGTCAGACGCCTGAAGACTTGAACATCATTTTATAGATCGTAATTTTCTTTTTAAGGCTTAGTTTGGGATTGCCTATTGATCAGAGGGTACAGGCCAACGCTTTATCTGCGGGAGAGTAGCACAATTCGCGCTCTCCTTGAATGAGTGAGGGAGCAGTTTCCTTCTCTTTGTGTCTACGGGTGACTCGCTCGAAGCTCTAGGGATTCTAAGAGCTTCTCCCACCTTTCGCTTCGGTGACTTGATTGGCCATCCTGCTTGCCTCAATTTTGTTTTCTGTGAAAACGGTTCATTGATGGAGCCTTCTCAGGCAATTTCTCTCTCGTATCAAGGTTTTGATACGAGGGGGAAACTCGTTGTAGCTCTTCAGCAGACACTCTTCCCTGGAGGTAGCCGTTCAAAATACATCATTCATAGAAAGCTCGAAACGCTCAACTGCCGCGTGCATTTTTCCGAACTGGGTTGTGAAGATATCTCAATCCGTCGAAGATGTCATACGATGATTAGGAGAAGGAAGATCATCGCCCAATACCAGAATCCAATTCCGATAGAACGTATATTTTGCTAGTCAGAGAGACGTTTCTAACAAGCACGATGTCTAGTACGTCAGGCTTAGTCTGCCCACGATAGTACGTAGGCTCATCCGGATCCAGCACAAGATTTTCATACTCGTCGACATGCGCATAGAGCGCTTGACCGTTATACTTTGTGACTCTGCTTCATAGTCTTCACTTGGCGTTAATCTCCAGCAGCAATTGTCGGAATGTTGCTTCCTATCAGTAGTTTATCGAGTGATTTTAGGATCAAGAGACTTTTTGGAGGGTTGTAAAACGAGATTATTTTGTGACAACCCCTGCTCAGTCGAATTTTGACCCCCACAGCCTCATTTCCGTGTAATCAAGCACTGTCAATGCCCTATTGGATACATTCCCCGTGAAAAAATCGTTAGTTTGGAATGATAATGGATTCATTTCTCAGATGTATCTCTTGTATAAGAGCCATATCAATGTTATGGTGAACCAGAAAATTTTCAAAATCTGGTCTTTTTGAGCGAATAGGCAACGTTGGTTGTCTAGACTTTGGCAGTTCCGGCTGTCACGTCGGTATATACCGTGAACACTTCCTCTAGCACGGAGAATATGACGAACAATTTTTTCATCCGGTGCAGTGCGGCCCACATGTCTGAAACCTCCTGCGTTTGATGTGATTGTTCGGGTCAAGGGGGGGTGGGCCTTGCAGTACTGCCGGCACCCTCGGATGCAGGATGCAGCTCCAGCAAAGCTGACCCCATCCTAGACGCGTCCAGACCCCGCAGGTCTCCCTAATGGGGTTGGTTTTTTGGATGATGGCTGCCCTTTGTGCTGTACCTTAGGGTACACTGGGCAGCCGCGACAATTCGCGCTGTGAACCCCTTTGCAGTTGTTACATTTCGGGAGGAAAGTCCTGGCTTTTTTTCAGGCATTTGTAAGATGCCTGCCAGAGTATTTGAAGCAAATAGGTACTGCCAAGCAGTTACGCTGCCAGTGGCCGAAAGGTTGGCATCGGTGGCACTGACCCACCAAAGTTTTCTGGTGCCCGAAAGCACGGTCTACTAGAGTCTTGATGATTCCTCTCTTAGTTGATTGATGGTGGTTGGATTTCTGGTTCAGATACTGTCCCATGTGAGTGTGTTTTCGAGATACAAATGTTTTTCATTCAGTGTTGGTCCTCTCCACCAATGAGTCTAAGAATGGCAATTCTTTGTGGACTCCCTTCTCTATTTTGAAAGTGATGGAAAAACTAACGTTGTTGATGTTCTTCAGGAAGGTGTCTATTTCTGAATTCCCATGGTTCCATATTATAAAGGTGTCATCCACGTATTTCAACCATACTCGGGGATTTTTGAGGGCTTTTTCAATAGCCGGAGTATCAAGAACTTTGAAGAACGAATCAATTAATATCCTACTAGACAATGGAAGTCCGAACTGATGAAATACATGAATCGTCACAGGGGTCACAAAACTTTATAAATGATGTTTCACATCTGTCGGGCGTACCGTGACGGTTCTTATTTTTTCAAATATGAAGGAGAATCTTGTCACGCTTCGCTTGAAAGGTACTTCAATTCTCTATACAATTACCAGTAATAAAAAACATATAACATATAACATACCACATTATAGAAACAAGTAGGCAGTATTCAACTTAGTTGCTCTTCCATGCAACCTCTCTTTACCAACAATGAAGATATACACTTGGAAATTAACAACCTATAATATACATATACTCGAATAAATACATATACACATATAAGTACACAGCAAATTGACTAAATATGAAATTTATAATATTACTAACAAAATTAACGAATGGACCTAATGAAAAGAAAAAGGAGTAATAAAATAGTGTATCGATAATATATCTTCGATCATTTGAAATATTAGAATTATCTAGAAGCGTATATAAATTACCACATACAATTACCCAAGTACTCAAAATTATTGAATTATAAAATCTCTTACCATTAACTTATTTGAATCATATAGGCATTCTTGAGTTCATTTTTGCAAGTTAGTGGAGAAGGGGCACCTTTAACAATATCCTGCAATGCATTAAATATATCCACTGCAACATTAGAAGTATTTACGGAATATGGCACTATTATATGGAGGAATAGTGTATACCTCTTTATTCCTGGTGACTCTGTTATGTAAATCGGAACCTTTCACCGATTTGACTACTAAATGAGTAGTAGAGATTTTATATATCAAGTTTGATAGATGCAACACAAACATATATTCAAGTGTCAACCATTTTGAATCACTAAAAGACCCGATATATGGTCAATATTCTTGAAGTTATAGCAGTACTTTAGACAAGAGATTTGAATTTTTTGTAAGCTATTTTTGTTTCTTTGTTTCTCTCTGTTAACGCCGGATAGTAGGCAATACCATAATAATCAAGGCGCAATAAAATTAAACAGTCACACAGTTCAAGTTTCAAATCAGTCTTGAATATTCCTTTATGTAGAGAGAATTTTGAGTCTAGCATACGAAATTTTCACTAAATGGTTTAACCAAATGGTTCAACTCAGTACACTTCGATCTACACTGTTTTAAGAACTCTTTCATTTGGAGAACGGCGTTTATGTGAAATAAACTTCCTAAGAACATTTTTTCGAATGGATTTAATCTCCAGCGATACATATCCAAAGTGAATCACCACAGACCCCGCTCAATGAGCGCCTTAAAAATTTTCCTATAGTGCTTGTGTATTATCCTTAAAAAAATGTGCAGTAAATTTGAGCTCGACGTGGAAACACTCCCAAATTTTCACATTTGTACGAGGCGTTCAATTGGCTACTATTGATCGAAATTTGAAGATCATTGCTCTCAATGATTTCACTGTTTTCATACCCAAGGATTAGCATTTCAGTTTTGGTTTCATTCAATAAAACGCTATGATCTGTCGACAGTTTGAAAACGAAATAAATATCAGAATTGATTGCATCACAGAAAGTTTTTAGATTAACCGGGGAAGAGGATTAATAAATCTGGGTATCATCAGCATATTGATGAATCACACAGTTGAATGAAAGTGGACCTAGTATACTACCCTGGGTTGCCCCCTTTGAGACAGTTCTATTTCCAGAGAGCTCACCATTTATTCTAGTTTGCTGCTGCGATTTCCCACATAGCTTTCAATGAACTTTACCACCGATTCCACCATTCCAAAATATCTAAGTTTTTTTAAGGAGCAGGTTGTGCTCCAAAGTATCAAAAGCTTTGCGATAATCAATTATTAACACTATCGTACAATGTTTCTGATCTCAAGCTCGAAATACATCGTCAACTGCCTTTGTCCAGGGCGGAAACCAGATTGGCTAAAGGATAAAATTTTCTTTTTACCAAGTATATGTATTTTCTCGAGAATTTTATAAATGGTGGGTAAGGTACTAATAGTTCTGAATCATGACATTGATGAGCGATTATTTGACTTAGGAATCGGATGAATGAAAGATATTGTCCACGTATCAGGAAAGGAGTTTTTAAACAGACAGGTATTGGTAATAAACGTTATTATATCACTCAGATAAGGTGAGGTTGATAGCAACATTCTCAAATTTATTCCGTCTGCTCTACATGCATTAGTTTTTATCTTGCGTGTACAGGGAGAAGTTAATGTTACAGGGGAGAAGTTAATGTCATGGTTGCCGCTATGTTTAGAATATTTATCCAACAAACAAGTATATTCGTGGCTACTGCAATTAGTTTTATTTTCAATTCTGGTAATTAGAATTATTAAATTTATGGCAAGAATTTGATATTTTTTGATTGATACGAGATAATCCAGATATGACCGGTTGCGGAGTTTCTTTTGTGTGAAATTTGAGACTGGGAATTTCGTAGTTCCACCGTGAATTTTTTTGTGTTGATTATAATAGCGTGAAACGATAGTATTTCATTACAACCTTGTTATTTTTTATTTTAGACATAAAAAAATCATTTGAGCAAATGTTCAATATGTTGAGACTCCTGACGGTGAAACAGTCTACTTTAAACTCCTTTCTAGCATTTTGGAATGTTTCTGGGGTGATGTTAGAACACGTTTAAGCAATTTCGTTTCCTAAGTTCTTGTATTTTCTAAGTTTGCTGAACAAGAACGAATCAAGTCAGGAACCAGTATGGTATAATGAAAAATTGACATATTAATTTTTTTTTCCATAAAATCAAAAGTGTTTATTCAATTTCATGAAAATCACTTCTGGCGTTGGCGTAAAAAAAGATTGATTCTGTTTTTTCATCTGAACAATTGGTGCGAACTGTTTTTAAAAATTCAAACAAAATGAAAGTACTGATTCCCAGTATCAATAGTGACAGCTGTCAAAATAACACAATACTATCTGTTACTAAGGTTTCGGTAATTCTATCTTTGAGTTTTCGTATCACCCCCAGGTTACGTAACATAATCAAATACAATGGACGTGCAGGCCATTCCAACGGAACGCGCCTACCAGTTCACATTCTTGGGAATATTTGCCTAGCGCATATTGTTGCAAAATATCGCACATTTTGGCGGCTGACATTTCAGTTCAAGAAAAGAGTGCTAGTGTAACAAATACTTTCATGTAGTTTCGATTAAAAATCAAACGTTCAAAATCACAAAATGTCATTCATTTGATTCATATGCAGATGCAGATGCAGAATTCTTGCATTGATCACTCTTTCTGCCTGACGAAAATGAGGTCCAGTCTCAAGGATTGCTTCTGTTTTTTTTCTCTCTAAAGATCTGACACGAACCATTTAATAAAATATGAACAGAATGAGATGAACCAAATTCTTAGTATTAATAGTGATAGCTGTCAAGCCAACGCAATACTCTCCATGACTAGGGTAACACGGTGAGGTTTCTCTACTACACAGTCGATAACAAAAAAATGTAAATCAGAAATGTGTTTTTTTCAAATACTTTAGTTCAATTATTATTGTAAATACAATTCATTTCCGTGAACAATTTCTCTCTCTCTTATACATTACAAACTTTGTGTTAACTAGATTAGTTCCAATAATTTTTTTTGGAAAAAATGTTGGTTGGGTAACAGGATCAATTTTTTCTTAAAAAACAATTGTTTTCTTGTCGACTTTTCGAAATTGATTGAATTCTTCTTTAGAGCTCTGTAACAATGAATTTTCAAAAACATACTTTTCACAAAACTTATACAAATATTATCGTTTCAATTTCCCAAGAAATAATGAGTTCTTAATCAAATTACTGATCGAAAATTAGTTTCTTCGTGTTGATAATATTACTGTTATATACATATTGAAAAAAATAAAGAACTTTGCAATAGAAAAACATAAAACGACATAAAACAAACGAATGGCTTAATCTGTGATTCTAATAAGGTGATGTCTATTTTTTAGTGAATGACAGAAAAAAAAGAATGAAAAAAAAGGATAAATTATTCAGGTATTTTACTCATCAAATTAAAATATGCAGTATTAAGCCACCGACATCTCTTCTATTGTTAACATTATCGCATTTCAGGATAAGTATCAATTCGCTCAAAAGTCTTTTGGACAAATATGGTTGAACATTAAGAATAGTTGGATGATCAAAATCAAACTTTGTTCAAACCTGTAGTAACAATCTCTGTTCCAACCTGTAGTAACAAACTCTGTTCCAATCTGCTCTGTAACAATGAATTTTCAAAAACATACCTTCTACAAAACTTATACAATTATTATCGTTTCAATTTCCCAAGAAATAATGACTCATCGAAATACATTAGATATATATTGAAAAAAATAAAAAACTTTGCAATAGTCCTAGTCTTAAATTTGTTCACCAATAACTTCGCAGCCTGTTATCCAAATTCAAAACAGTAGAGGTAGTTGTATATAGAAGTGGAATGCGTTTCGAGCGCAGGTTAACAAGATCCCTTTTCAATTAAAAAGAGGTCTTATGACCCCCTCTTTGATATATTAAAGTCACAAAATTTTGTATCTTGCGCATTCGAAAGTTAAGAGAAGGGGTCCATTTAGGTCTGTGCCATTTTTGTCAACCATTTGCAAATCAACAGAAATGCAAGACCGTCGAAGCTAGGTGGAGCTTTCATATTCTCGACAAACTTCAGCATTGGGTGAATGTAATGCCAACATAAATATCAAGACAATGGCACCCCTCTAGGTTCAATAATCAGTCCAACTCTATTCTTGCTAGCACAAAACGACATATTGAATCCCGAAAAAAGCCGTTCAAACAAGATTGTATTACTGAATAGACTATATTTCAATTGAATTGGAAACCCCTCGATTAGGTGTTCGAAATATTTTCTGCGTAGACTGAAATAACAATAAAAGCTTGGAAACACTCACATAGAGTGTTATTTATCTCACCCGCTCTGCGTGAGACTGAGATGTATTGCATTGAGAATTGGATGTTTAGTTTGAGAACTGGCGTCTCCAGCGTCCTCTCACAAGCGTCTGTGTATCCGTTCTCTAACCAAGAAGGCCCCAGAGCACTTCGTTGCGATGTCCGGCGTTTCAGCGAAACTTCACCAATATTTCATCTGGGATTGGGGTCGTGTTTCGGGTTCGCATTCCCGCAAGTTTGAGATTACCATTCCGTGAAACATGACTACGAAAATTGTGGAAATAATTTATTTACTGGATTGACTTATTTATCAAGTTTATTTATCTTTTTTATATAGTCGCGAACTCAAGACGAAATTCATATCTTACAGGGTGGTCAGCATAAAGAAAACCTATTTGACGATGATGATTTTGATTAATTTCGTAATAATATCATATACCGGGTGTCAACAAATATATTAGACAAGTCATAACTTCTTGACTATCAGGTGTATCAGAACGGAATTCGATATAGGTGAATGGTATGTGAAAGAAAGAGTTTTCACATATTTTTCACTTTCCCGTCACTTCCGGTTTCACTGGAAATGGCTCCAGTCTGAATGTGATATTGTCAAAAGTTTTTACATCTACTTAATTTTTTCAGAATCAGTTTTGAAATTGCATCTAGGTGGCCATAACTGGACGTAAACTAATCTAAGAATCTCAGTTGATATCACAATCACAATCATGAAATTCGGGATAGACAAATGTGCAATGGTCCATCTCAAAAGTGGACGATGCGGGGACTACGAAGAGGATGTGCAGCTCGTAGATGGAAGCATCTGGATGCCCGAGAGACGTGTACTTACCTCGAGGGGGAACAACGCCACTCACAAAAGGTAACAGCAGTGAAAAACCCTCTCCGCGGCAAGTACCACCACAAACTTCGACAGATCTGGTCGTCGGAGCTGTCAGGAAAGAACAAAGTGGCTGCAACAAATATGCTTGCCGTTACAATATTATTATACTCGTTTGGTGTAGTGAAGTGGACTCGGGAGGAGCTGTATCAATTCGATGTGAAAATCCGAAAAATGATGCATCTCTATAGAAGTTTGCATCCCAAATCATCCGTTCCACAGTTGTATTTCCCCCGACAACAAGGAGGCCGTGGACTTTTGAGTTTGGAGTGTCTATATGACAGAAAGGTTCTGGATACAGCCTGTAAAGTCGTCAGGAGTTCGGATCCCCTTCTCTGCATGGTCTGTGACCATGAGAGAGCAGGAATTGGAGCATTTCTACTTAGGGCAGCTGCCCGAGCAGCTGATGAACTCGGTATAGTTTTCGACTATGAACGAGGTGACCACAACTCTGTCACCGAGTTGGAACCCGTTCAGCAAAAAGCTCAAATAAAAGCCGCAGAGATCACCTTACTTCTGCGGAGACACAAGGATAAGCCAATGCATGGGGTCTTCTT
>WOGN01007622.1:0-11731 GCA_015342105.1 Leptinotarsa texana | reverse complement strand
GTCAAGATACAGTTTTTCATGCTTAATATTTCAATAAAAAAAATTGAGATTGATTGAAAAATGCACATTCTACAGGGGTGGTTCCATTTTAAATGGGTCACACTGTATGTGCATGAAAAAATATATACATAGTTTTCGTAATACAGGATGTCAAAGTTGTTTCAGTCCAATGTCATATGATCCACACCGCATATAATGATAAATAATATCGAGAAAAATTTCATTCAGCTTGTAGTTCGGATTTCAAAAATATTTCTTTAATACATTTCATATATTTCTTTAAATAATATACGTTATTACTTTTGGGTGATACAAAATCAGAAATTTGAGAAAAAGCTTTTCAGCTTTCCACTTATCCATCACAGAACAGTAAATTTAAGAATATTTTAAAGGGCGGAGATAAAAAAGATACTAACTGTATGAATGTATTTTCATACTGTCATCGTGACGAGCAGATTTATCTCTTCTGGTGATATGTTATGAACGAAATAAAGGCTTCGCTCCGTAATGTCACCCAAAGCTGTACTGATAAAGCCATAAGGCAAATGTCTTGTTCCGAAACATCAAAGTACACCATTGAGGATAATGGTACTTCTTGTGTCATTTTATACCATTACTCCAGCATTTCTATGAATGATTTCGTGTGAAGGTAGTTGTTTCATTTACAGTTTACAAACTGAAAATTGAATCAGACCTCATATCTGCGAAAGTACGGTATCCACCTTTACCATATTGGACTAACGAATTCTGCGATGTTTTCAATGATAAAATACTTCTAAATCTATACAGGATTACCCGGAAATGAATTCGAATCAAAAATTTTGAATAGAACGCTGTATATTTCTGTTGTTCATTTGACATGAAATTTTCTTGTTCACTATCAAAGACATGTGGCCTTTTTCATTCAAAAGAGCGGCATAGGAGCCATCCATATACTCAAAATTCAATATGACGGCACTATGACGTCATATATACAAATATGGTCAAACAAATTGATGTAGGGGTGAAGAAACGATGATTTTTTTTTTAATTTTTGAATGAAAATTCAAAAGTTGAATCCCTAATACACGTACTTCTTCTTAATTTCTTTTGAATGCCATATTTTACGTCATTCATTTCGAAAAACTTAATGAAAATTGATGTTTTTTAAACTTTGACGTCTAAGTGTTCTTCATTTATTACAAAATCATGTCAAAGATATTAATCGATTCATTTTTGTGTCCCGGTGAAAAACGAGAAGTGTCAAAGCAAAGTGTTACTACTATTTACCCATTTTTTTACTGCCTCAGAAAAATGAACAACATAGTATCATCGACATATTTTTGTAATAAAAGAAGTACACTTCGATGTCAAATGTCAAAAAATATCATTTTCTATCAAGATTTTCGAGATAAATTAAGTACAACATAGAATAAAGAAATTATGAAACGTAGGTAATTGGATCAATATTCGATATTTTTTTTTCAAGAATTGAAAAGTGTCATTGATTTTTTCTCCTTATATCGAGTTGTTTGGCAATATTTCTATAGATAACGTCATAGTGTCTTCATATTGAAATTGAAGAAAATATTTCCTACGCTGCCATTTGAAATGAAAATGGCCTCATGTATGAGATTCGTTACTCGGATTCATTTCGGGTTAACTCTAGATAAATCTTCGAGTGATTTGTCTTCAGAACTATCAGCTTCTATGAACTATATCTTTATTCCGAACTTCAAATTTCTCACCTCATAAGCAATGGAAATTATTCAACTCAATCGGGTTAGTACATTGTGTATCAATAATTCACAATATGAATCTAACGCAACTAATTGCAGATTCCAATAGTGCCTAATCGGATTTATTAGGCAAATGTTAGATCCACGAATAAGAGTCGGGATGGCGTCTTCAGTATTCAGCAAATATCGAGATTATAGAACAAGTAATTTTGCATCTCCCTGCGGCTCTGCGGCTCTGCTCTCAAGCACTGTCACCAATCGTTTGAACAGTTCTTCCATCCCATTCTATAATTCTCACTTTATGTTTCACAATTTCTGTTGTGCTGTTGACGTGTTGCCGTGCTTCAGCTTGTGAGGGTTGCGTGAGTTTTCATTGAATTGTATTTGGACAGACAAAGCTAATGTGAGCAGTGGCATTTCCTACCGCTACAATTCTCATTCTTGGGCACAACAAAATTCTCATTCTATTGTGGAGCAGAGAAGTCAAGAAAGATTTGGATTAGGTGTGTGAGCAGATGTTTTCAGGGGTAGAATTATCGACTTGTTCATTTATAATAGCACTCTCACATCTCAGAGGTATTTAGAAATTTTAAGGCAAAATATTGAACCCCTTGTGGATGAATTGCCACTAATGGAGCTCTGAATAATATTTTTCACAAGATGGGCGCATTATCAACCTATGTGCTACATTTTTGGTTAATTCGAAGCTCTATTGACTATACAGGGTGTTTCATTCAAAAGAAAAATTTTTCGTTCAACAACTATTGATATTAGTTTGAAAAAATGAGTCCTTCACACCATAAATTCTACGTAAAAAAGTGATCTGCAGATGTTTTCATAGTAACAAAAAATTTTTGACAGGAAAAAAAGTTACAGCAACTTTTCGAAAACGCACATGTTCGAAAAACATGATAGATATCCATATACGGTTCTCATCATTGAATTTGTCATAAAATTTGACCTTCAGACACAACCATCAGTTTTCATCTATCTAGTTTGAAAACTGGAGTTTTCCTTTAACAGTGTCCAATTTGAAACAATCTTCACAATACTCTCATTTGAAAGTCCTCAGCCCAATTAATATAAAAGCTGAACCGGATTCAACTCTGGGTGAGTCTAGGTAGCAGAGATCGTACGACCTACCAAGACGAGCACCTCAGTGGTCTACCAAATGACTTGAAGACTCCAAAACGGTGGAGAAAATCCACAAAGCGGTACTCAATTACTAAAGACTGAAAGTGCGTGAGTTAGCAGACTCAGTAAACATTTCAAAAAGTGCGGTACATCATATATTATCTGAAAAATTGGACATGACAAAGCTTTGTCCAAGTCGGGTGCCGCGTTTGCTCACACTAGACTAAGAATAGTGTCGTGAAGATGTTTTAGTTGAGTGTTTAGCGAAGTTTAACAGCAACAAAGCAGAGTTCTTGCGTCGTTTTATAACCATGGATGCAACATGGGTCCATTATTTCACACCCGAGACATAAAAACAATAAAAATAGTGTTCTCAAACGGGAGAACTGACTCTAAAGGGGGCAAAGACCGTTCTATCTGCAGTCAAGGTCATGGCATCGGTTTTTTTTAGATGCGCGTTGGATAATTTTTATTGAGTCTCTTGAAAAATGTAAAACTATTGACGGCGAGTATAATGAGAACTTATTCCAAAGTTTGAGTGAAGAAATCAAGCAAAACTGTCGCATTTGGCTAAGAAAAATATTTTATTCAATCAAGACAATGCATCAGTTCACGAATCCATTATCGCAATGACCAAAATAGGTAATTAAAAATATAATTGCCACCTTTTGCACCCTATTCGCCAGATTCAGCCCCCTCCGATTACTTTTTGTTCCCAAATTTGAACAAATGGCTCAGTGGTCAAAGATTTTCCAACAATGAAGAAGCCATGTAAGCATTTGATGGCTATTTTGAGAAACGAGACAGTTCTTATTATAAATTTATATATGAATTGAAGGGTTATATTTTTAGGAGTGATTAATTTTTGGGAAAGAAAGTGTTTGACTATCTACTACTCCATCTTGATACAAAAAAAAAGATGAGGGAATCTTCCAAAGAAAGTAATACTAGTATTTTTCGTTCGTCATTGTTTTAAGCTTATTTAAAAAAATATTTTTAACTTTTCAGTTCGATGTTCTTTAAAAGCGCGTTTTTAAGTTTTTTAAACTATATTTATTTTTCATTTTTCAGTTTCGTATGATATAAAAGCGTATTTTTTAGTCTTTTCGAACTATATTTATTTTATCTTAGCTTTAGTATCAATCAGCCGTATATTGTTCAGAAAAATTACCATTGATATTTCTCGATTCCGGAGAGGGAGCCTGAAAATCAGCTACCAAGCCCAAAGCAGCCCAAAAAAGATACTTTTTTCAATTGAAGAAATACATGTTAAGTAAGTTTGAATTATATGAAGGAGGTTACCTACGGCGCCATCTGCCCGCGAATAGATCAAGCAATAATGTCGATATATCAAGGAAGTTACGTACAGCGCCATCTGCTCGCGAATAGATCAAGCTATAATGTCGATAATTCTGATAAATACAGTTCCCGAGTTCGAAAGTTACAAGCAAACAAACAAACAAACATATATACATACATGTGAAGCTAATAAAAAGCGTGTTAAAATGGTATCAAACTTATTGAATGTCGCTGGAAAAGTGTATAGAACTGCAAAGAGATTATGTTATAAAAACACAAAAATTTTTTCCAAAATTTTTGTGTTTTTTGTTTTTTAGGCTGGGTACTTCTGGGGCCGCTCTCGTAGATGACAAGCAGTTGATCTGATCTGGTGATGATAATCGTTTTGATATATTTCAACGTCATTATCAATTACCGCTAGTTCAAAATTCTCTGAAACAAAATACTTTTCTGCACGAATTTCAATATTTTAATTTGAAAAGGAAGAATAATGAAGAAATTGTTGAATATTTATGAAAGCTCACTTCATCTATCAATATAATCTCTTTGTAGATTCCAAATTTTTATCTGATGTTTCATCATTCTTCATGCATAGTGTCTGCTCAATGTATTCAAAATATCTACATTGTATTTTCAGATGCCAATGTTGGATGGTGTTCACGTGGATCTCTTCAGCTATGCTCTGTTGTCCTCCTCTGTTAGGATTCACCAAACCCCTTTTCGATAAAGAGGCCTACATCTGCATGTTAGACTGGGGCAGCATGGCAGCCTATAGCATCACACTCTCTATTCTGATTCTTGGCCCAAGCCTAATAACCATTGTCTATACCTACTCGTACATTTTTAGCATGTTACGTAAGTTAAAGAGCGGAGTTCCTTTCCATGACAAGGAGTACGCGACAGCCTTGGCAGAAAATTTGTCGAATCCAAGTCACATGATGTCTTTTACGTTGATCTTGACGTTTTGGATGTCATGGATCCCCTATATCGGGGTTAAATTATACGAATATTTCACAGCCCCAATGGAAAACCATCAGGTAATTATTAATAATTAAATTTCAGTTCTCGATGCATACACAAAAAGGATTTGAGGCTCTACTCAAACTGAACGTTTTATCTTCTTGTTTGTTCTTTCATATACTTAGAACGCCTCAGTGTTGGTATTTGTATTCCCCTTCCATCCAGATCAGTCTTTAAATTTGCCTGTACTGTAATATCTTTTGTGTTGGTGTTTCTAGGAATGTATATTTTATCGAACTGTACTGTGTATTGTATTATATAATACAATAGACATTTCCAGAAACAATGAACCTAGAGAAACACCAACTTACAGTATATTACCTGATGTAACCCATGTACAAGCAAACTTAAAGACACATCCGGATGAAAGAACAAACAAGAAGATAAAACGTTCAGTTTGAGTAGAACCATGAAGATGATAGCACAGCTTTCTATCGAAAGTTATGTATATACTGCAGATTTATTTATTTATTCATCCAATGAAGCTAATTAGCTTAACTACATATATATAATATTAAGAAAATATACTCACTTATAAAATACTCACACATAACAGTAACAATTCAATGTACTCGTGTTCATAACCATGAATGATTATATACAAGAACCGAGTGGATAAAATATACAGAAATATTGATTAAATAATTCAATGGTAGTTGACGAAAACTGTTCGAGACAACAATTTTCATCAACCAATTGAAGCATCTATACAAGAAAATCCAGTTCCATATAAATTTAAAGGGTTAAATTCAAGTAACGAATGTGTGTGTCGCTGCGCTACATTCAACGGTATTAACGATAAAAATGTAGAACAATCTATTCTATTATTCAAGATTTCATATAAAAATATAATAATAGGGAAAAAAGGTCTTTGTTGCAGAGATATTATTTTAAATTTTATCGTAATTGTTGATGTTCCCAACATCCGATTGAAGATAATTTTTCAATATACTCTGCAATGAATTTCGCACTTTTTCTAGATCACCTAATACCGCTGAATTCTCATTAGAACAAACTCAGATGTATCCTCAAGTTTGGGTCGATTTCATAAGTTACCTTCAAATCTTCAACTTCCTCTACACGTGTAAAGAGGGTGTTTTATTCCATTCATAGTTAGAACATATCATTTATTTAGGTTGAATGAAAGTCCCCAACAGTTTTTACATTTTTGAAATCACTAACATCTCTGCGGATAGCGAACCATTTCAATAATTCAGCACTGATCACCAATGAACAATGTACCTGAATATTGGAAGCCCCAAATTGAAACCTTATTTATGGGAATCTTGAAGTTGTAGGGAACTTTAGAGATATATTTTGATTGTTTTCAACTATGAAAATTCTATTTTGTAGGTAATTTGATAACTTTCCTAATTAAGACAGTAATACATTGTGATCCATCTGATCAAATGCTTTTCTGAATTCAGTATTCTAGATCAAAAAATAAAAATTGGAATAAAAACGATTTTGTCCGTCAAATATTAACAAGTAAAGTATTTTTGGATTTAGAATGTCATTCTCGATCGAAAAATAAAAATATATAGGATGTCCTATTTAAAAATCGAAAGTTGGGGTCATTTTCGGTCAAACCGGAAGTACAGCAAAGCAAGTAAATATGTCATAAATTCACCTATAATATACAACCCCCAAATTTCGTTTTTCTATCTCCAACAATAAAAAAGTTATAGAGATGAGTAGTCGAACAGAATCTGTCTGGTTTTCTGTTTTTCCGTTAACCAGCTGTCGCATCCCTACGAACGACAACCCTCAGAAGTCGAAAGTCGTGTAAGATAAGGATTAACGAGGTCTTACCTTTAGACGTATAATTTCTAATACGGTATAGTTTTCTATATCGTGTCTATGCTTTGATTCATGTATTGAGGTTACTATATACGTTATCTAAAGAGAAACACATTTTTACTATTTATTATCGGGGTAAAAATATATAGCAACGGTGTTCTCAGCCATTTATGGCAGCCTTTAACTAATTATAGCGGTAAGCTATCCCCTCCAGCTGACTATTTTGCCTTAATTTATTTTATAGCATTATCAAAATCAGATTCATCTCGTCGAATAACTACCAATGTATCCTTACAATACTTGTCAGTATATTCACAGCTTGCAGTGAAGGAGGTGAAAGAGAAAAATTTTCCAAAGTATACTGTAATTTCATAATAATAATAATACATTTATTATCTACCAATACATAAAAATAATTCAAAATAACTTTACAAAACAAAAGTATCAAATGCAGGTAAATAAAAGGAGAACAGTTAGACTCTGCAGCCAATTCTTCCACAGCCCCCTTGAGAAGCCAATAAATACATATACACGATAAGAAAAGTAAACTATACATTTTCCAACTCTTATCAAATATTTTATTAACAACTAAGGTTGTTGAGTAGGATTTCATAAAACATAATCCAATGATACAGGCAAGAAACTATTGTTGACTAAATAGAAATCGTTTATACCTAAATTTGAATGCATCACAAGACAACGAAAAGCTAGGTACTCTGATATCAGAAAAGTTACTGTCTTGAGTAACTTCTCTGATATCAGAATTATGCAATTTGCTATATCGAAAGAGATTGAAGTTGTTAAATATAGGAAGAGGTTTGAGAATTATCTCTCTATTTGTCGCATTTACCCATGAAGAAGGAGAGAATAGATAGAGAGAGAATTCTCAAACCTCTTCCTATATTTGACAAGCTGTACTTGATACCAATTTCAAGTGTCCAATTTTTTTTGGTACCTTGAGAGCTGTCTGACTTGTCCATTTAGTCCAAGTCTCCAGAATCTTCTCATGACACCCATTCCATCAGTCTCGTTCCCTGTACTAGTTTGTACAGATTCCATGTTGGATATTCGTCATATTCTTCTGGACGTAATTTCGTATGTCCATATATTGCCTGTATCCTGTCATTCAGTGCCTCACATTCGCATAGGATGTGTAGAGCTGTTTCTATTCCTTCGTTGCATAATCTGCACCTGAGGTCTCCGTTGTACAGCCCCATTTTATTCAAGTGTCCTCTAAGCGGATAATGAGCCGATTCCTACTATATTGAAGTATTTCTTCGGTTCTTTTCTCGGACGGTTCCCTAATGAACGTTCTAGTGTGTTTTTTACCAGGTACTTTTGCCCAGTACTCCGTGTACTTCTCATTGGTCCATGTCCTAATCCGGTTTCGTACCAATGATTTTGGTATCCCCAGAGCTGGTTCAAGACCTATATATGAAGTTGATGATCCGCGTCTAGCGCATTCATCAGCTTTATCATTACCTGTAATTCCTGAATGCCCTACCACCCAGTACAAAGTTAATTTGTTCCTGTTTGCCAATTCAATCTGTTCTTCATGGCATTTCCAGACCAGTTTTGATGTCACCTTCGGGTTTATCACAACCCCCTTGCTGTCTGTTAAAATATTTTTTATATTTTCATTCCATTAATTTTGAAAATATTTTAATTGGACCTGTCCAATTAAAAATTATTTTCAAAATTAATGGACTAAAAATATGAAAAAAGTATCTACATTATTGAAAATTATAAAAAATATATCTCATTTTGTTAGTTAATCCATAATAGTCCATTACAACCACATAACTGGCTATACGCACATTTTTCGTCAATTTTCAGTTCTTCGACAATATATTTCAATTTAAATTCAATGTTACTTGAAAATCAGACGTGTGGGTTCTTCCTTTCCATAACAGTCATTTAGGGATTGGCGTCAGTATTATCAGTATTTTTAGTGAAAACTTGGTGGTGGTAGTTGTTTTTCTTTAACTTATTTTCATGTTTTTTGATGCAGTATCACAATATTTTCCCTAGAAAAATCATGTGGCTTCATGTTGCACATCAATCTGACAATTTTTTTTATGCAATAACTATCCTGTGTATTCCGGTGCCATTTCCCCATAACATGATGTGAAATAATAATGCACAGTAAACTGGAATAAGAATAGTCATGAAGTCCTTTCTCAATTGTAAAGTAGGATATGGAGATATCTTTTTATGAAGTTTCAATATGATCAGACCATATCCTACGTAGATGATTCAGATATACCAAAATTTGTCTCATCAGCGAAATCAATAAGACGAAAGCCCCTAATAATATTTAGAGGTTGATCAATGAGAAAGAGTAAGAAAATCAATGGCCCCAGGTTTGAACCTTGCGCTAGCCTAAAATGAATTATATATTCACTCGACTCACTCAACACCATCTAATTCTACAAATAAGTTTCTATTTGAACGAAATGATCCAGTGAGATATGAAATAGTTTTCATTTTCAATAAGTTCAGATGGGCTCTCTCACGCCTTCTCGACAACGAAATATCTTTTTGTAAGTGTGTATATTGAATAATTTGTTTCAAACTTTTCCTTGCAATATCTATATGCAATCGATATGATCATGCAATATCTATATAATAACTTCAGGCAGTGTGTAGTAATGTCTTCTGAGAACCGCAATCAGAAACAAACTGTTGACAAAATTATAATTTTTCTCGACCGACTCCGTCCGATTCAGCAGAAAATAACCTCTTCCGCGTAACAATCTCATTCACTCTTCGCCTAATAAACAATTACTAAATACTTTGACGAGTAGCAAACAATCCCTTGTCCATGTAAACGGATCCTCTACTTCGACTCGTCTGTCATCATTGTAAATGTTCACAGTACCTTCTCGAAGAATTTAAAACTATTAAAAAGTGTGTGAACGCTTATCCGCCGTGACCAGAACGGCCAGTCTATGCTGTTACAGAATCGAAATTCGATACTTCGTGTCATGAATATCACCCATGAACGAACGAGATCATATTCCGATATTTGATTGAGCAACCAAATTACATGATATGGGAATTACTTGCAAATTACGTCCCATAACAGCAGGAATAACAGTGTTCCGCTACGTAACTAGAGAGAGTATGAAAAAATTTTTTAAGAGTATGATGCATCAAGGGTGGCATTTTGCGTCCTAAGTATTTTCAGGTATTTCGAATCTTTGGAATATTTGGTAAAAATATTCATATGAATGTAGTATCATCGAAAAGGGACCGTAAGCACTTTTCAAAAAATTGTGTATAATTCTCCAGGCAAGCTTAGCACTGGAACACATACCAAAAACTTGGAGACTGATCAAGGTCACCTTGGAAAATTGGACAGGACTCTGCGAAGGCTTTGAGACCAATTAGTCTCATGTCAATTGCATTGAAAACGCTAGAAAAGCTACTTGACAGGCATGCCAACAGAAACGGCTCTATGTCGGATAACAGAAAAAGTAGAACATACTTACAGAAACAATTAAGTACTTTCAGCTGCTTTCTTGGACATTGAGAATGCATTTGACAATACGTCGTTAGAATCAATCATCTGCATGCTTAGGGGAAGATTATTATATGCAACCATTATGGGGGAAACAGTCATGGCACTGGTAGCAAGGGGGTACCCTCAAAGGAGGTTCTATCCCCTCTACTATGGAACCTTGTAATGGACGAGCTACTATATCTCTTGGACCATAATGGGTAGATAGCACTGGGATATGCAGACGAATTAGTCATCTTAGTCCAGGGTAAATACAATAATGTAGTGAAGAGATGCATGCAGCAGGCCCTGAACATTATAAAAAGATGGACCAAAAAAGAAGGGCTCAACATAAGCCCATCCAAATCGACCATAGTAGCATTCACCAAGAGGAATAAAACGGAGGGTCTCGGACCTCTAAAACTTCGAGGTGAAGAAATTCAAGTGTCTGGGAGTAATCCTAGATTCCAAACTGACCTGAAACCAACACTTGGACACGATAAAGAGGAAAGCGGAGGTAGCACTGATGCTCGCCAGACGCACCTATCGAAAAATATGGGGGCTAAAACCAGACATGGTTTATTGGCTATAAACGATGGTGGTTAAATCCATGATAACATACGCATCTCTGGTCTGGTGGCCAACGATGAAGCAGGTGACCGCTATCAACGAACTAGGTAAGGTGCAAAGACTTGCATGTTTGGGAATGACGGGAGCAATGAGAACTACCCCAACAGCCGCATTGGAGAAACTCCTGAATCTACCTCCTTTACACTTTAGGATTATGGAAGAGGCCAGGATGGGAAAATTCATACTGGAAAACTCACCAAACTACAAAAGATCGAAGCGAACAGAAATTTCGGAACAAGTGGAGGAGCACATATTGAATATGTGCACTGACCACATGACACCGAAGTACAACTTTAATACAAACTTCACGGTGAAAATCATAAGCCGTGAAGAATAGAAGAGTATTAATCATCACGAAAACATGTTTGGAAAAAACACCCGGTATACAGATGGATCGAAGACCAAACATGGAACGGGAGCTGGAATATACCGAGCGGATACAAATCTAAACTACAGCTATCCGCTAGGACTATACACATCCGTCTTTCAGGCGGAAGTGTATGCTATCTTGCAGTGTGCAAGACTTATTAAATTAGGACCCCAAAGAAATGAGCGGATCAATATTTTCACAGACAGCAGGAGCGCACTAGGGGCTCTTACAAACCCGAAGGTGACATCAAAACTGGTC
>WOGN01007621.1:0-11731 GCA_015342105.1 Leptinotarsa texana | reverse complement strand
GGTCATTCGTTAACAAGTCAAAATATACGAATGGAATCGGAGATAAAATGTTACATGAAGGCAAGCTACTCGATAATCCCTCAGAAATTCTCCATGGTTTTGCAGATTTCTTTGGTGGTTCTTATATAGTGTCAACGTGACCATGCGAACAACAGTAGTGATATTCCCAGCTTAGCAATCAAAAACTTTAGTATTGAAGATGTTCATCATACCCTAAAAAAATTTAAGTCTAAATTTACTGCGGGACCTGATCATATTCCAGCATTCATCATTAAAGATTGTGCCTCAGCTCTGGCTGAACCACAAACAACTGTAATTAATATATGCCTGAAAACATCAACTGTTCCATCAATATGGAAAATGTCGAAAGTCTGCCCAATTTTCAAAAAAGGAGGTAAAAGTGAGATAAAAAATTACAGACCAATCTCTATCATATGCAGTTTTTGCAAAGTGTGTGAGATGCTTCTTGAGAAGATAATCGATTGTCATGTCAGCAACATTATTAGCCCCAATCAACATGGTTTCATGAAAGGACGTTCAACCACCACGAATCTTGTAACAATCACTGAATGTATTGCAGAGGGTATTGATTGTCAGTCTCAGACTGATGTCATCTACACTGATTTCTCTAAAGCATTCGACAGACTTGACCATAATATCCTGCTCAACAAGCTTTCGACTTTTGGGTTATCCAGTGACTTAATCACCCTCTTCGAATCGTATTTTTATAACCGTAAGCAGTACGTCCAACTCAATGGCATCAAGTCTATCGAATATATAGCCCCATCTGGTGTACCACAAGGATCAAATCTAGGACCCCTACTATTGAGTATGTTCATTAATGATATCGGACCTGAGATTGATGTCAATTTCCTTTTATACGCAGATGACTTGAAACTCGTATCTAATGATTGCGAACATCTCGCACTGAATTTAAATCGCGTTGCTACATGGTGTCAAAAGAATAATCTATCTCTCAACATATACAAACCAATCTGAATTTACACAACTACATCATAGAAAATCAAATTCTGGAGTGTCCTGACACACTCACTGATCTAGGTGTTACTTTTGATTCAACTCGGAGATAAAACTTTTTAAATCTGTCGATTCTTTTTATATCTGTTTTTTGTATGTTACTATTGCAAACAAATAAACAATCCCTTCTACTTTTGAAAGGTCATTACATTTCCTCTGAATTTCAGCTTTTTCATCTGTTGAACTGCTCCGCCATTAATCTGCTACTCAGAATGTCAGACACATCAGAGGACACCGTCATATCCGACGTGGATAACATTTGCAGGGATTTCGCAAGAGGAGTCTGCGAACGAAAATTCTGTAAATATAAACATGAACATGAAGCTAAACCTCTCTCCTTCTGTCACGATTTCCAAAACTACATCTGCCAAAGAGGATATTGCAAGTATGTGAAACAGAAATAGTCCTTATCGTTTTTAGTAGTCGAAACTCTACTCATTTTTTCAAGGTTCATCCACTGCTCTGCTGGAGAAGAAGAAGAGTACAAACTAACAGGTAAAATGTCTCATCAGATCCTCGTGGAGGCAACGAGGAAGAACCAACTACCTGGCAGGCTCCCGATATGCTTCAAATTCCAAAAGGGCCAGTGTCGTGGAGTCGGTTGTCAATTTATTCACATGTCCAAAGAGCAAGAAGCAGCAGAAATTTGCAACATTGTCCAGAAGCACCCTCACAGTTCCAACACTGTTCTTCTGAATAACAATATTGAAGAAACTCAGTTGATCCCGATAGAGAATTTGAATGGTAAATGGCAATTGGCAGTGGCCCCGAGGTTGAATCCTGCGGGATATGACGCATTATTTTTTTTAGGTTGCACAAGAAGACCGGGTGTAAGCTTCGACGAATACGCAGGCGAAGGTCTTCCGTTTGTTAAAAGACGGCTGTTAACTACGGCAGAGCAGGAATTCGTACCGTGCGAGGTTTTGGAGACGAATGGGGTAGCAAGGTCTGTTTTTAAAGGATACTTTGCTGGAAATCCGCCCTCACCGATGTTGAGCAGAGTAGATGCCAGGTACATATCTTGAGCAGATTTATGAATTTTTGAAAATGTTTACTCCTGGGTGTCAAATTTTTTGAATGGTTTTTCTGCAGAAAAGTAAACAATTTTGTTGATTCATTCCGCCAATTACATTGTTTACATGAAATGACCGAAACTTTCAACCTATACTTTGTAAACAGCATCCAACATATAGTCCAAGGTATTGAGAATTCTGAAGCATCGTACAATTTGGATAATAATTTATATTTGCCCTTCAGCACCTTCAGATTGATTACCTTAAGAGATTTGAGTGATATAATTGGGTCATTAGATAATAAATGTAGTATCCAAGAAATCTTGAATTCTAAAATGTTAAAGCAAGTATTTGAAACAGCTTGTCATGCAATCCTCAATTTAATCAATACATCGCTACAGAATGGTCAATTGCCCAAATTATTAAAAATAAGTACCATTATACCCATACCTAAAGTTACAAACACTGTAGAAGTAAGTGAATTTAGACCTTTTAATACTTACTGCCAATAGAGAAAGTTTCAGAAATAGCAGTATATAATCAATTATTAGAGTTTATTGACAAAAATCTAATCATGTTTAGCAATCAATCTGGTTTTCGAAAAAAACATTCTTGCAAAACAGCACTACAGTTACATTAACTGAATTTACTAATGAAACAGATAAAGTTGAATAGGTTGTAGCTGTCTCTTTAGATTTGAAAAGGGCCTTTGAAACGATTGATAGAAGTATTTTGCTTCAGAAGCTGAGAAGATATGGGCTTGAGGGGATGGTTTATGAATGGATAAGTAATTATTTATCAAATAGGAGTGTCACAAGGTAGTGTGCTCGGTCCCCTATTATTCATTCTGTATCTGAATGATATTCAATTACTTACAGAGTGTGAGTTCATCAACTTATTTGCAAGTGATACTTTGGTGGTCTGTACTGGAGTAAATTCAGAAGAAACTGTTGGCAGAATGAACAAAGTTCTAGAGAAAGTAGAAAAATATCTGAAAACCAATAAAATGGAAAACGTTAAAAAAAGCAATGATAATTACTACTAAGTTCAAATATAATCAAATAAATACAAACTACTAGGCACAACATCCACATTCATATAAATAGAACAAATACAATTAATAGTATGAGCAGTTTATTTTTTAAAGGTTTTGTCCAATTCAATGATTTACCTGATTCAGTTAAATCTACTCTATAAAGATTTTCAAGAGCAAACTGTTGAAATATATTCATGTAGGAAATTGAAATATTCCTTTTTGTATGTACATAAAATTGTATAATTTATATAAATTTTGTTGATTATATTATATTTCAAGTTAGGGAATCCTAATTCAATAAATAAATTCAAATTCAATAGTTTTTTGAAGTCTTTGGTGAGACTTCAAGTTAGAAATCTTTCAAAAAATTGTTGCTTTGGCTAAAGTGAGTTTTCATTTTGTAGAAGACGATGACGAAGTGGAGGGTGAAGAAGAAGTAATAGAAGAAGAAGAAGAGGAGGAGGACGACGCATAATAGAGAGGTACCCGTCTACCTTGTGAGAACAATCTTGACGGACTGAAATTCGGTGCGAAATAAGTCTCGGGATACTTTGTGGACAATAAACTGTCTCACCCATCTCATCCTGTTAATTGTTAAAGAAATCAGTGCCGGACACACACACACACACAATCACATGCATACACACAATCATCGTCCAGCCACAAACTACCTTGCGACTTTCCTTCGTCCGAATGAAGGGGCCCTGGGCCTCTCTCATCAGTGTGACCGTGTTCGCGAATCGCGGTACCTGACTGTGTTTCTAACTTATTGCGTATCCCCTTCGATTTGTAAAAAAATGTCCATTTTGTGTAAAGATAGATATAAATTTAGTTTAAGTTCGTCTCTGGTGCAGATTTTTGGAATACCCAGCCCATTTTTTTCTTTTTCTATATCGATTCATTGTACAAATCAACTGTTACACACACCGACGGGCCTCTACGAGGTCTACACAGCATTGTAAAAGAAGGGCAATAAAGCGTTACGATAGGCTAAAAAATAGAGGATAGTCTAATTTGTTTTTAGATCAGTGTGTTTTTCTTGTATGTATGATATATTGTAATTATTTTTTATTAATTTTATTTCTGGAAGGAGTGCTCGCACTTTCTCATTCACTGCCAAACGTACGCCTAAGAGTTGGTACGAAAAACCCTGACGCCTGTGGGAGCTTTAATTTCGAATTATGGGGTTGGAGTTTGTCATACGGACCATTCTAGGCGATTTTGTGTTTTATGTAAATTTACATAGTCTATTATGTAATTTTTATGCAACATGTAAATTTACACAAGACCCCAGGACGGGCCGGAAATTTGGATGTAATTTATCGTATATTGTTTGAATTTTGGCGGTACCAGGGGATTTCCGTACGATCTGTCATCGTCGTTTGGCCTGATCCATTCCAATGTATCTTTAATTGGACGATTTGCCTCGATTCAATATATTTTTACTACAGAGGTTTTTATGAGCTGTTCGTCTACTACTTAACATGATCTTGTAGAAATTCATTTGTAACAGTGCTGTATGATTTTTTTGAGTGACTATAAACGATGGATACAAATTGTTTCATAACTTGCAGTTTTATTTCTCTGTCCGAATTTTCTCTTTCACAGGCACAAAAAACTTATCAATCAAGCTGACAACACCCGGAGTTGGAAGAAAACCAACTCTTTACTCCAAAACGGGTGTCTAATTATATCAAACAATAAAATTTTCATTATCTAATACACATCAAGGATTTTGGGATGAAATTTGCAGGAAATTTTCCAGTGCAAGTGCCAGAAAATTTTGATGCAGTGATTCATGAAAACAATTGAGCTGTTTGGAATGGGGCCTTTGTCCCTGTTCTAGTGTGGTTTATCGATCTTAATAATTTCAGACGATTTTCATTTACTCTATGGTCGTTCTCCAGGATATATTGAACGACACTAGACTTTTCTGGTCTCCGGATACGTGCTGCGTGTTCTTTGAAGCGAGTTTTAATGGCTCGTTTGGTCTGACTTGACTTTTCATTTTGCAAAATATTGTCTTTGGCGTTGCCCAACCGTAGTTGAAGTGAGCAAGAAGTTTTGAAGGTTACTTTCACGTTCAACTCTCTGAAAAACCTAATTCGTTTATGTATCTTTGTTCATAAGGAAGGAGACTAAACTTTTTTGATTTCTGAATAATTTGTACCTTGAAGGTCGACATTTTGATTTTGAATTCTAAATTTTGAGTTTGATCGGAAAATTTCGACTTTTTGGATTCCAAAGTCAAATTAAGATTTGATAAGTCGACGTCTCGTCTTATATAGAAGATTATTTGATGCAAATTTCCAAGGCAATGAAAAAAATCAATACTTCAGGAAATATTTGTCAAAAACAAACTTTTTACTTTCACTTCAAGAAAGTTACCACAATGTAAATAAAAGGGAGCGCTCATAAATCACCATTTAAAATGAAAGCGGGGTGTATAAATGCTTTCTCAAAGTAAAGTAGTAATAGTAAAAATTTCTTCAAGTTTACGTTTCACGATCAACGTATCTACTTTAATATTAGTCAGTGGGCTATGCCTAAAGAAGTGATCTATAAACGTTCAAGTCAGTCTCGAATGGACTGACGCCTATCAGAATACAACTACTCCCCTGGCTAATTCCACGAAGGGCGTTGGATTATATCTGACTTTACTTGAAAAATACCTGTTGCTTTCAGCTATGTCCCTGATAACATTTTTTTAATGTCGTACCTTCGTGTACTCAAGGGACAGGCCTGTGTGCAATGGTGTCAGTTATCAGGAATATATCTACAACTATAGTATATAAGAGTCAATTCAAATGGCATAAAAACTAAATAGTGGGACGTTTTATATGGTATCAACTAGGAAATTTATCAGACCCGATACATTAGTCTTTCGTTTAGCTGTTCCGGTTGACTTCGTATAGACTATGGAATATACTTCCTCATTTCAATAAATGTTTGGTGAACCTAGATAAAAAATGTTGGAAAATGAAAAGTCTGGGATATATGAGATAAGCCCCAAGGATTGTGACAAAAAATATATATCGGTCAAACTAAGTGAGCCATTGAAACTTGTTTCAAAGAACACTCAGCAGATATCCGATTTCGAGGACCAAAAAATTTAGTGTGTCAACACGCCTTTATAATGGCCATAAAATATATGAAAACTGTGTGTCCAAAAGACCCATTGTTTACCTTTTTATGAATTACTGGGTTGAAAGTTTGGGGATTTTTCTGTGCTTCTTTTTAGATTTATTCTACTATATACGTTACTCTGCTTTACATAATCTGCATTACATTTTCGAGCAGAAACATTTCGGGCTGCTGAGCTTAGTGAAAGTTCTCACATTTTTTTTTATTATAATAAACAATCATCTGTATTATATGAATAGGAAACTATTACCAAATAACCCGGAGCGTATATACTGGCTTTTAATAAACGATATCGTTAAAATTTGAAGAAAGAAAAATCAACGCTTTGAGAAAAGTCATTTAATGAAAATGTGAAATTTAAACATAAAACTAATATAAATCAATTTTGGTTCATGCCTATATTCAAAACAATTCACAAATCAAACATTTAAAAAAATATATCATAATTAACAAAACATAATTGAGGGTTTAGGCGATTTACACAGAATTTGATTTGCTTAGTCTATACAAATATCAACGTTTCAGCACACAAGTATTGATTCAATAAATTATATAAACTTACACTAATAAAAATAAAAATTCATATAAAATAAACAATAAATATTTCAACATTGTAAATATGGAGAAACTTTCTAAAAGAAAACGAGCAACAGTATGCATGTATTTTAGTTTCATTTTTGTACCGTTAACAACGGTTTTTTGTATTTAAGTACCGTTTAAAATTAAAAAGAAAACCATGACAGCCTCGATTCCATAAAACATATACCTAGTGGTGATCAACGAATATTACAAAACGTTTTCAATTTCAACAAAAACAAGGACTTTTCCGCCCCCTCAAGTGTTAATTTCAATCAATTGGTTGCAGAAGTGGGATACATCCCTACAATGTATATGATAATCAAAATATTTTTGTTGGAATTATCCTCATTAATGAGATCAGACACCCTGATGCTGAACATAAGTACATCTCGACACATTGTGGTGGAAAACTTAAATGAATTAGTTCCTGTCAAAGAGCTGGTTCGGCAAATGTGTGCTCCTTTCACTCTATAAAAATAACAAACACCAAAAATATATACAGCGTCGACTATTAAAAACAAAAAAAACAGCAGGGAACTGGCATGTCAAAATCATTTTAGCCTAAAACTATAGAATACCTCAACTAAAGCAGTTGTGTTGCAATATCATTTTTTCCCACATCAACCAAAATATTTAATTTTGACAGTTTAATGCATAATAATTTTTGATAAAATCCCTTTTCCATCAAAGTTGCCTAAGAAAGGTATAAATTTATCGTCAATAAGCCTGATATCGATATAAGCCTGATATCTAAATGAGTATAAAAATGTAGAGAATCTCTGGGGAAATTACACTTCATAATCTATCAGAGGCCGATCCTTAATAGTCGTCGATGAACACGGCAACAGCCAGAAGACAGGGTGTTCCGTGCCGCAAACCTAAACAAGAATAATAATGATTCACTAAGTAAAACTTGTATTTTTTGTCTTACCTCACTCAAGAGTGCCATTTTGGGTTTGTGCGGTCTGAAGGGACCTTGTTCTTGTACATGTTCTACAGCAGTCTCGTCTGTGAGTATGGCTTGAAGCTGATCAATCAAAATAGCGGTTACGAACATGCCGAATAGGGCACTTTCCAACAACAAAATTATGCTGTGCATTCTAAAAATGTATCTCAATCAGGGGAATAATACATTTGTTATTCAAAGAGAATCAATAGATTTTTTTGAAAAAAAAAACAACGTTTCTACTTAAAATGTAGTTAGAAGATGGGTTTCTTCTTCAATTAGATCAAGTAAATCAGAATTTTCTGCAAAATTATCGTATTTCAAATGGAAAATAAAAGGAATTTTATATTATAATGTTGGCTACACTTATTTATTATGATCTGTCATAATGTCCATTAAACATATTGGCAAAACTGATATTTGACATGTAATATTAAGAAGAAGAATTAGTTCATTAAATTATAAACATTTTGACTATTTTTATCATTTGAATATTGGTAGTCTGTTGTGTTCATTTTGATTCATAAAAATCTAGTATGTCTAGTAGTAGTAGTAGCTACTCCCACCCAAAACATCACATTTTAGGGTATATTTTCAAAACCTGCGAAGTTCATCGTATTTTCGTGCATCCATATGAAACTAGTATAAAATGAAAGCTGTTGTGGAAATACAGATCTAGATATAGATGCAATATGGACAAAATACTAAATTATTTAAACGCGGTAAAATTCAAAGCTTATACGCATGTCTTCTTCTTAATATTCATACGTCAAATATCAGTGTTGCCAATCATGAAAATATCAGAAATATGTGAAATGTTAGGTGAATATGGTCAATTTCAATGTTCGACCAAGGATTTATGATTACAGAGTACCCAAACTAGAAATAATAATTTGTAAATTTCTGAAAATAAAAATTTGAAATTTAGCTTCTTTTTGTGTAAAGTGAAATGTGTTTTTTTTGACACTTACATCCTTGTTTGCTTCAGTGGAATATCCTGTATGCAATCATTACATTCCTTCAACCAGGAAATCACTACTAATGTGATGGCGTATGCTGACAAAGCCCCTGAAAATATAGGACTTGAAATTCTAGTAACGAACGTTTCGAAGAGATGACACTAACCGACATAAATTAAAAACTGTATAAAATACTTTTGATTTCTCTCTCCCACACAATTATTAATCCAAGGACAGTGGTGGTCCATCCTCCTTATGCACCTTTGGCATATTCGACAGTGGTGTGCCCTTGGGGGCCTGTACGTCTCACATCTGGCACAAACGGTCCAATTTACAAACTCACAACCTGAAAAATGACCTTTGGTTCGCGATTCAGATATTCTGAGACCAGTGACATGAAAAAAGTACTCAAATCGAAACTCATTTATAGCATGACATACGTTCACTGCCAATAAAATTTCAACAGTCATCTCAGTTTTCATCCTAGAGACGATTTGCCTTATTTATAAACATAAATTGAAGTTCAACTTTGCTTCTACTCTTTATGCTACTCGTAATAGCAATTATACCTTTAGATTTCCCATCCCTACTTCGAATTTAATCAAGAATTCCATAAACTATAACGGTGGTAAGTTGTTCAATCATTCACCACTAGAAATGAGATCTGCAAATCTAACCAACATTGATTTCAAAAAGGCGGTGAAGAACCTACTTGTTGACAGACCCTATTATGGTTTGGAAGAGTAATTTAGCGAATCCTTTTAACAATAAATTGACAATTTATTCATTGAACTATCACTTTATACAAGGTGGTATTTTATATATACACTTTTGGAACTTTTTTAAAATCTACATTGATATTTTTTTTAGAACGTTTTCTATATTTCCATTGAATTTCTTGGACTTTGTCAATAAGATCTGGTTTAAAAGTTGAGTTACATCACACAAACAATGATCTTGAATAACTGGGTGCTTTTATATCCATGCTAAATTTAAATTGTTTCTTAGCTAGATCAGTTTTGAATTCATGTGCAATTTTTGGTGCTTCAGTTAACAATGACTTTCAAAGACTATTCATCATACGATTTCTATGAAACTGCAAATACACAAAAGCCAAGTAGTGACAGAGTGGAAACCAACTTGTAATGTTCATTTCATAAATTTTACTCTTCAATTACAGTCCTACGCTGCTATGCTTGATTTACATATGTTCCTCCTGTTCACAGGAAAAATAAAAATATTTATAACTATGGCAAACACCTTCTTCTAACGAGATTTGCTATTAATAGAATGAAGTCAATGACTTCTCAGTGGACCCAGCAATATTCCAGTCTACTTTACATTCACTCAGTTAATGATAATAAACATAAACCGTACTTTGTCAAAATATGTGCTAACCATATATAAGTGTAGGAACCCTATAATGAACTGAATTAAAGTGATTTCCTTACCTGAATCAGGGGAATGTATATCAGAAAAATCTATTCTAGACTGCGGAAGAGGTATCGTTCCAGGGTCAGTCATTACAGCTTTGATATGTGCTATCGATAACAAAAATATAACCGTGTTGAACATCACTACATTGAAGGTGCCCCACAAACTACAAAAAAAGTCGATTCAGTGGTTGTTTCCTTGCATTACTAATTTTCGCCACACACACACACAAATATTACCTATCTATCATGGTCTGGAGAATGACCCATCTTATGATAACGTAATCAGCGTAAAAAACGGCGAAATACGTTAATAGGATACATGTTATACCACAAGGATCTCTGACGAACATTTTAATTCTTATTCTCAACTGTATTTATGAAGAATGTACGACGAGTATGCTACGGAACTGATTTGCATTTTGTTGAAATTTTATTTCTTGCCTAAGTGAGATACTCATCATTTAATCATTCTACTTGAACAAATATCCCAAATCCTTTAATGTTATGAAAATTGACAGCTGTCATAATAGGTTTGTTTTGGTTCTGTATTTCGAACTGTTATTGTACCGTCCCGAATCAATGCGCAGACATTAAAGTCACAGAACAGTACTAGAACGGTCCCAACAAGTAAAAAACCAAAACATATAAAAAATTATTCTGACAAGTGTATAAACAAAGATTGGAGGTTAGGTACCTCTACTCTTGTATAACGAGCATTGGAATTTTGAGTGAAGTTTAAAGACAAGAGTGAAAAAGTTAAGCAAATATATAATTGAAGTGTAATGATGTTTTTGAGAAAATGACAGTAACAGGAATTAACTAAGATTATCTCAACTGAGAATTCTAATCTAAGAATTAACTAATCATTTCCGGTTATCCAAAATTAAATTGAAAATATATTGTCCTCTCTTTGTTATCTTATACTAATAAGTTTGACAGGTGGCAATGAACTCTCTGAGTTTCTTTGTTTTACTGGAGATAGTATTGTAGATAAAATACCAAACGAAACACCAATTAAAATACGGTCAAACATGAGATTAAGAAAACGTTACTACCAAAATCCACAATTCCACAACGCAAATGAAAAATTGTATTAGTGCGCACGAGCAAATTTGAAGCTCTAAACGGTCCCTTCTCAAATGTACGAACTAATAATTACTGTTCTGGAATAGTTCCGACATGTTTGTGACATGACAAAAATGCTTTCAATTATATCTCAGTTGATAATAGTTGGATCGTGACATAATATAGCACATCGAATGAAAGAGGCAAGGATATACAATATATGGATGTTGGAAAAACAAACATGGCATGTCGAGAAGACAGTAATGGTATTGCAATAGTTGACGTATGTAAGTGAGACGAGAACGGCAATGCGCATATACAGGGTGATTCAAAAGTACTTTGACAAACTTCAGGAGGTGATTCCTCACAATATTCTAATATGAATTGTTCAAATGAATGAATGTCCGGAAACGTTTCCAAGATACAGGATGTTGAAGTTTTATTTTTATTTTCGTTTTTTTCAAATAACTTTCGAAATACTGAACTTAATTAAACGAAACTTGGTAGTAGGAGGT
>WOGN01007620.1:0-11732 GCA_015342105.1 Leptinotarsa texana | reverse complement strand
CCATGTCGTGTATTGGTCTATAGTTGACGCGTTCAAATGTATTGTTTGTCATTTTAGGAATAGTGAGTATAATTGCATGATGGTCAGATAGATTGTTGTAGTCCACATGACAGTTAATGTTTACTACGGTTGATTTTATAAAAAAATTGTCTAGACAGTGATGTTTCCTAGTTTTCTTATCATTTGTGTAATGAAAGCCATATGAGGAGAAAAGATTAATGGGTTTGGTGGAGTTTTTATCGTTTTCATTGAGAAAATGTACATTGATTTTCAAACTGAATATTTTGATTGACCCCATTTAAAATATTTTCATTTATTCCTTTTGTGGAAAATGATCTTGAATGAAACACCTTTTCTGACGAACCCCGTAATTATACGTTTTAGTTTCTTCAGTGCAATCAAGCTTTTACCTACTAATGATATTTTTTTCAATGTCGTTTGTATAGCTGGCTTCGAGAAAATATTTCTCTACACAAGGTGTTGGAATTGAAATCAAGAAGTTGATATTTGTGACACCTTAATCAACTCGTTACTATGAAAGCTGGACCAAAATTGTAACTGAATTTTTTGTATGTTTTAGAAAAATGCGCTGGTTTAGCGTCAGTTCTGAAAACACTGTAGCTCATTGGAGTTTTTTCTGCACTCCTCCCAAAATTTTTGATCCCCCTCCTGCGTTTTTACCTGAATGTGCTCTCAATTCTCAAGAATCTAATTATAAAGGTACCCAGGACATTACAAGTGAGGGATTACCGTGCTTACCCTGGTCGGCATCAAGTCTTCTGGGAAAAGAGGTGAAATTTTCAAATGATTCGACTTTGAAAGCTCGGAATTATTGCAGAGATCCCAGTGGAACTAACAAGGGTATTGTTTGTAACTTAAAAAATCAGTTATTTGAATAAGATGTTTCATAGCAGTATTTTTCACGTTACTGAGTCGTTTTTACAGGAACTTATTGTTATGCCCTTTCTTTGGTTCCCGAAAAGAAAATCGAAGAAAAGCCTTGTCGTTTGAGGAAGTGTAAATCCGAGCAATGTAGAATGGCTGGAACTGGAAATGATTTTATTGGAAGCCTGTCCACTACCAGGTCGAATAGAACTTGTGCCCCATGGGTGGTTGACACATTCAGTATGAATGCTGTAAATACGAAGATCTGGAATGATACTCTGTTTCCTGATATGACTGCAATAAAAGCTAAAAACTTTTGCAGAAATCCATCCAGGAATATATCAGGTCATTCCTTCTTTAATAGAAATAAACTTAATAGTTCACATGTCTCATGTTAAATACCCGAACTTTGAAAAATGTCTGTTCTATTTTCCTCATATTTGAATACTAATCATCAGCTTTGAGGCAAACCGGTTTGCCTCAAACCATTTTTATTGTTGATATTAAAATATTTAACATAAGTCGTAAACTCGTTTAGGATAGCTTGTGCTATCCTATTTATTATATGACTTGACATTCCGGCAGCGTGTTAAATTATTATCAGGCATTCTATTCATTTCGTAAATAAATAGTCCGTAGTGTCCGTATGAAAAAATATCCCAGAAGTATTCCGAAAAAGAAGCGTCAAGCGTCACTTTGGATAAAAATGTTTATTGAAATTATGCTATGTATATATTTTTTTGATTTTTTAATAGAATATAAAACTGTCAATTACTCTGGAACGACTTAATGAAAAGTATTGAAAATGATGCTTTTCACATAAATCTTGCGCGACCAATATCTTGTCCCATTCAAAAGTTAAGAGACGGAGAGCGGCTGTACTGTATGGAATCTATTTTATTTGAGGTGCAGATTGGAGGTCTTGGGCTTGGGTCATTTTCTATTCTGAAATGAGGCAAGGATTATACACTTAGAGAGTGTTGGTCATATACTGAGTCTTGTCAGGATATGAGAGTAGCTTACTCATGATTGATATTGATTATTATAATTCTTCTACTTATTCACCAAACTCAAACAATTGTTCATGCAGTTGCAGTTTCGAAAGAATGTATCATTTTTCCCACCAACCGAGTCTTTGAAGTCTACCAGATACTCGTTAGGACAACAAGATTGCTCCGAATTCTTGGGGTTCTTGTTGAATACCCTTCGTGAGCAAAAAAAAATAGAATCCATACTCCTGACCGCTCTGGATTGAACGATTCCATACAGTCTATCTCGTCTTGTGTTAGTAGATCTTTTGCTGGAAAAATCCTCACTTGTTTACTTTGTAGTAAATGTTCAAGAGGTAGCAAAAACGTATGTGATTTGCTGGAACTTCAACTAGCATTTCCTAAGATCATTGATAACCAGACCGTGCAAAGCTTATTGTCAAATCATCTGAAAATGGAACTTTTGATGGGTGACGATCAACTGTATTGCCAAACATGCGCCAAACTAAATGGCTCTTATAAGAAAACAAGTATATCAGAGCACCAATCTATCTAATAATAACACTAATGATCTTCAATCATGACTCAACCTCTGGCGGATGCACCAAACTCTTACGAAAGTTCGAAATAGATGAACACTTCAATCTAGCAGATCACTATTATAATCTTCATGCAGTCATTGTTCACTGAGGTTCTGGCGTTGAATCTGGTCATTATTACACATTGGTCAATCAAGATCTTCAGATGATGTGGTGCTGCAGGTTTTTCCGGGTTTTCCTGCAGCTGAAAAAGCAAATGCGCCCCTGGAATCATAATTTGTTTCATAATTTGTATTACTTTCTTCTTCAATATAACAAATGTAATGATAGAAAAAAATTCTTGGGAATTTCTCAACTTAATGTTTTCTCAGGTAGTTGGTGTTACACTACAGATCCGGATGTTCCAGAAGATGCATGTAATGTTAGAGATTGTGATAGACCTGAGGAGTGTACGATTGTCGTTGCATCAATTTTACTAGGTATATATCTATGCTTGAGATACTCTATTTTGGAAGCCATTTGATAAAAGAATCACATTTATTTGTTTGTTACAAAACCGTCCACTTCTTATTATAAATGAAAGACTTACATTTTCAACTTTACATTTATCATCTAAACCAGATTTTTGAAGCAAAAAAAATTGAAAAGTTGTTGGTATAAATATATAAACATATACACTTTTAAGGTCCCTTTTTTCGGAAATATGTTTATGATAGTCGGTATAAGGAACTTTCAAATACTTTCGCTGTTTTCTTTAATATTCAATCTATATTTTATCGTCTCTCAGATAGAAAAACCTACATTCTTCCTCAATGGAAAGAAACTGGCTTGAGGGGAGGACTGAGATTTGCAATCAAAGAATGGAATCCAGATCTATTGGATGGAATCGGTATTTTGATAAGTTCAAAAACTGGATTGGATAACATCCTCCTACAGATAGCAGCAGAATATAATGAAAAAGTTTTACTGTTTTATAACTCCAAACTGGTTCAAGAAAAAACACTGCCCCACCTTATAGCAGCAGGTATAAAATTATTAACTTTTCGAGAGCTTTGCAGTATTATATGTCGACACTGTTATTCATGATTCCATGAAAATAGGAAAGTGGACAGATTTCTGGCTTCAAATAAGAAGAGGCGAGCTAATACTAGGCCTTGAAGGTGTGCCAACTTCTCTATTCGAATGGAAAAGTGCCGACAAAGACAAAGACTTTGATCCCATGTATCTAAACTATGCTTCAATTTTCGGAAAACCTATGGGACTGTTTTTCAAATGTGATGAGTGCCACACTGAAAATATATCTGTTTACAATTTTGAAAGATATTACCCAATTGGATTATGGTTGGATGAACGTCCCATTTTCAGACATTTTAGTTTGCAATTGAGAGGTGTGGGAATAACTTCTGTACGTCTAATGGTTTTGCCAGAATCGCCCAATTTTTACCTGTTTAATCTGGATATTAATAATGGTATTTATAACTTGATTATTTTCTAGAATAGAATAGTACCTTTATTCTCATATGTATTTCAAGGTAACTGAATGTTAATAAATCACTTAAAAAATATAATTTCATTCACATATAGAAAAATTTCCGTGTTTGTGTTTACAAAAAAAGCATCGTTAACAATTAAAAAAAATAGATTTTTGATTATAAATCTCTAGTAAGAATAAACCCAGTTTACTCTGGTAAAATAGTTGTGGAGTGATTTCTTCTCTTTTATTTCTTTGTCCATTCTTATATTCAGGGCACACTATCAATTTATGGAACCAATGATATGCCCAGCGCCCTTCAGATGTTTTCACATTTTGGCCGGTCAATAGTCTTGGTTATCATTCTAAGTAGGTAATTGTACCTACTTAGGGTACATGATTCACGGTTTCAATATAATCAGCGAACCTACGGTATGGGGAGTGGTGATTAGTTAAAAATACTGGTTCTCCTTCTGTATCAGATGATAATAATAATAATATGATTTATTATCATAAGACATAGTCTTGTAGACAAAGCTTGTGTAGTACATACTTAAAAAAATGCAATACATACCAACTGAAATCAAAATGAAAATCTGGTAATGTTTTTAGTTGGCACAGTGAGTTTCAGAGTGTGGCTGCAGTTTCGGAGGATGCAGCAAAATTTAATATATGCTTATTTATTAAACACAGATTCCAGTGTAAATAATGCAGTTACCGTTAGAATATTATGTTTTTTGGTTTAAGGTTTCCTATATACCGTATTGCCCTTTTCGTTAAAATAATAGACTTTTGAATAAAGTTGGCTGCATGCTCCCCAAAATGGTATTCCGTAGCATAAGTGAGAATATATCAGTGCATAGTACGCCATCATTGCAGTGCTGAACCCCAATTCTTTATTAATCACTCTAACCGCATAACAACCAGAGGAGACTTTTCTAGTGAGTTGTTTAACATGATCCACAAATTTTAAATTCTGGTCAATGAATACTTCTTGAAATGTAGTGTTATTTTTAGATTCCTGGATCTGTCTTCAAAAAAAAGTTCGTTGATTGAGCATCTAAATGATATTAAATTTGTTTTAATTAAGTTAAAAGATAACATGTTTGAATCACACCAATCTTTAATTTTTTTCAAATCGGCAGAGATTATTTTGTGCAACTCACAAGTGTTTTTATTATTCCAAAGTATGATACTGCCATCTGCAAATAAGGTGAACTTCCCAGAAATATTAAGCTTGGTGAGATCATTAATATATAATAAGAAAAGAATGGGACCTAACACAGAACCTTGTGGAACTCCAGAATTAATTTCCCTTTTTTTGAAAGTTGAGATGTTTTGACCATTGGCGTCCGTCCCATTAGGTAGGAATCTAACTATTTGTGAGGTACTCCTCTGCATCCATAACGTTGGAGCTTTCTCAACAGTATTTTGTGATCAACGCAGTCAAATGCCTTTGACAGGTCACAAAATACTGCTGCAGTCTTCACCGACATTTATCTCAGAATAAACTTTATTCAGAAAATAGCATCGTGCGTATTCTTATTATTCTTGAAGCCGAATTGATTTTCACTGATGATGTTATGCTCATTTATGAATCCAAGTAGTCGTTTTTAAGTAATTTTTCAATGATTTTTGCGATGGGCGGAGATTAGAGGGATCATCAGAATCTCCGCTTTCATGCAGAGGAATAACCATAGAGGTTTTTAGAAAAAAAGAGGAATATGCCTGTTTGAAAGGATAAATTTATCAGTAAGACCAGTACATTTAGGGCACTAGGAGGAAGGTTTTGTATTATTTTGATCGAAATGTCATTGTAGCCTGCAGTATTTTTTTTAATATCCATCATGATTTCAATTAATTCCTTAATGTTGGTGTCATACAGAGACAGGTTCTCATCCCGCCTTTGCTTCAATTGTGAAAATGAGACCTTGTCCAACAGCATGGTACTGCCATGTGGGAAAACGAATAGGACCAGAATTATGTTATTATTTTGAAGTGAGATACTTCCATTTCCATTTTTCTATAAAGTACTTAACCCAAACTCCACACAATACGTTCCCAATTGTGAGGTGATCCAAAAAAAGTAAAACGACATGCATATACTTCTGAAAAAAACTACAGTTCACAGACATTTCCTACAAGGAACATCGTGGATTTGGTGTCAGAGGTGGGATATGTAAACCATAATTGGTGTCAGGTGTGACCTAAAATTGTTCATGAGTCGAACATATCAAAGCTTCTGCTTATATAGTTCTTGTCTCCATCAAACTTAATTCAGACCACTTCTCACCTGCATGACGAATCTCTTAAGAGAGACCCCGTCGTAGCTGTCACCGTCACTGTCGTAAAATTTGAGGTTGTAGTGGAAAATAAGACTTCCTTGCATGTGGTTTGGCATCGCTATCCTCACAGTTGCTGCACCTGAAATGAGTGACTCGTAAGCGTTTCAATAATAGTTTATCACTGTATTTTCAATAGTTCATGTATAGTCAACGGACCGCTACCTGTTGAATCCGTGAACATGACAGCCTTGGTATTCTGATCTGAGAAATATAGTCCGTATCGGAAAAACAACGATCTAACGAAGGGAAGTTCCTCGAACTCCTGTAAGGTAATCGGGGTCTTCAGAAGCTGCCAGTCCGACTGAAGGGGGAAGAATTCGTAGATAAACTCTTTGGGATCGGTGAGGAAATAATGGTCATCGTATTCGTACCTGCAATGATAAACGTATCAACCTACTGTCTTGAGCAATGTTGTCGTGTAGAAATTACCTCAAACTGTCCGATTTTGCTTTGTTGCCGGCCTTAGGGGCTTCCTTGGCATTGACCAGATGCCTTGCTCCCCAGTTGCATTGAACGAATCGCCAGGCTCCTGCTACATAAACTGCATTCCAGGAGTTTCTGAACCGGTTGTCTTCAAACCTCACTCCGGGTTGGTATCCCGCGGATTTTGAGTAACCTTTGATGACGACGCAGTGAAGACCGGCGTAGCTAGAAAACGACCATATAATTGTGTTAACTAATTTTCAAGTACATCAATTGGATTAAAAAGTTCGGAAGCTAACTTAGATTTTTTAAATAAAATTTGATTTCATTAGTCAATATAGTTGCCTTCGAAGCGATACAACGATCATAGCGATAATTTTTAGAGTACGATTTGTCTTTTGTCTCAAAATAGGCCTCAGTTTCGTCAATTATCTTTCCAGTGGGTATACTCTTGAGGTCTGAGAATAAAAAGTCGCTAGGGGCCAGATCTGGAAAATACGGTGGATGTGAAAGCAATTCAAAGCCCAATTCGTGTAATTTTGCCACCGTTTTCATTGATTTGTGTCTCGGTGAATTATCTTGATGTAACACCACTTTCCTTTTTTCAAATGGGCCCGTATTTCCACAATTTCTTCTTATTGGACGCATACGGCAGCGGCAGGCAGGCTGCTCCTTTCTCACTCTAACCCACGTACCACGTACAGGTATATTTCTGACAGTTCACATCACTGTGGACAGCACAAACGTGCTGGGTTGAATTTTTTAGTGCATCGTCTTTTGACTTTCCCTTTAACACATGATAAATTCACAAAAGAAAGACGTACAATACAAGAAAATAGCAGCCACTAACGAGGGGTATTGTAGATGACATAAAAGGGAAGAAGAAGTTTAGGTTAAGAATGAACGAAATCTCGACTTTCAGAAAGGACAAAATCCAAGATAAATACATCTTAGTTCCAAACAGTGCATCATAAGTTTTGAGTAGTTATATAAAATTTGCTGAACAAGAAGGAGATGATCCTCGAAACATTACAGAGTCTCCTAATGGAAGGTAATTCTATTAATATAATAAGATTCATCAATAACAAGCATGCAACAAGTCTACCGTCACAGCGTCTATATTTTGAACTTGTCACAAAAATTAATGAAACGATGAATTACCTGCACAATCTTTTAAATAGCACATGGTAGCTCTCAGTACCATTTTTGATGCCCCGCAAGAGCCCCATTGGCGTGTCCACTCTCAAATTGTCGTCGAAGGACATTGCGTTCAGATTCTTCACCGTTATCCATCTGAATATCGTTCTGAAATGGTGCATTATTAGTCAGTTGTCAGGTATCCTCGGCAGAATCATAATTATCATTACCTCGCCTTCTCTATGTCGGATCCGCACCGTCCAACTAGCTGCCGCACTAAATCCGTGAAGGATTTCTGGTCTTCTTGTGCTACCGAAATGGCGATTTGGTCTACGTTCGCAAATTCGGTAGGGTCGTTGTAAACCTGAAATTTGAAGATGACTTGTTGGGTGAGAAGAAACATCCGGGCAAAAGTGGTCTTCGAAATATGGTGTCAGAAGTGGGATATTCGCTATTGTAAAAAATGAAAGTCGGTGTCAGGAGTGGACCCTAAATTTTTTCTAAAAACAAGAAGGGGAGTTTTCAACAAAAGTAACATATTTGCATTCGAATATTTGATGAAAATTATATGTCGTAGAAAATATATTCAATATCGATCCAAATTTGCCATGCGTATGGAATAAATTCATTTTTTGCGTTATTATGTACTTTGTGAAAAAACCCCTTCTGAATTATAAGCACCCCCTCGAAAATTTTAAATAGCAAAGGGCGTAGTGTGGCACCTTGTTGGGAAGGGATTTTAGTCCTCTGTTCAGCAATATAAAGTTTTTTAAGTTTGGTGCAGTCATAACTGAGAAAATTAATTTTTACAATTGAATGAAATGTTCAAAATGACCACTATTATTCACTTCTTGACAATAACCTGATCTATTAAACAGACCATCCCTATAACACGCTCCTTACTAACCTTGAATCCTGGAAAAAATCTTTGAAGATACTAAAATATTAAACAAAAAGCCAAATAAACAATTGATATGAATCTAGTAGGCTGCTGACATATAGGTATTCAAAGTTACTTAAATTCAATTATGGCTCATTTGTCCGAGACTCAAAAAATAGACATTTTAAATTTTTAATAATAAATAACCTGTTCAACACACGCAGTCTACAGTTAGCAAAGTTGAAAAAAAGTTTCGTGAAACAGGACATGTGAAAAATATTGGAAAACCAGGTAGAAATGTTCAATTTACTGATGAAAAAAGTTAGATATACTTCTAGAGATTGAGGAAAATCCGCATAAGACAACTAGAGAACTTGCCGCCGACAATGATGTAAGTAAATCATCTATTTTCAGACTTTTGCATAAAGAAAAATACCACCCTCACAAATTTCAGTTGGTTCGGGAGTTAAATGAAGATGATCCTGATTATCCTGTTAATTGCTGATTAACAGAATGAAGGCAGATTTGCAGTTGAAGCGACATTTCATTTAAGCAAAAATCCTCACTGGATGTTTGCGACTTACACTCAATATCCTAAAAAAGTTAACGTTTGGACTGGTATCATCAACAATAAAATTATTGGCCCTTATTTTTCTGAGGGCAGTGTTAATGGTGAGGTTTATCTGGATTTTTTGATTAACTTTTTAGTGCCTATATTTTAAATACATTTTCCTGATGTTAATTATCCAAATGAAATAGAACGAATGATTTACTACCAATAAGACGGAGCTCCACCGTATTTTGCACGTACAGTTAGAAATTATTTAATCGAAGTTTTTCCCAATAGGTGGATTGGAAGACGTAGAACGATCGAATGGCCGGCTAGATTCCCCGATTTGACTCCTCTCGATCACTTCTTATGGGGTTATTTAAAACCTGAACTATATTTTAATAGACCAAACAATATTGTTGATTCAAAAGTTAGTATAACGGAAGAAATTAACAAAATAACTCCCGAGGTCATACAAAATGTTGTACGAGAATTCCAAAATCGCCTCAGTTATTGTCAAGAAGTTAATGGTGGTCATTTTAAACATTTAATTTAATTGTAAAGTACATTACATTACATTAAAGTGGCATTATTATCTTCATTCTACGTAAAGTTTTGTGATACCTAGAGACATTAACAAAATTTTACATCCAAACTTAAAAAACTTTATATTGCTGAACAGAGGAGTAAAATCCCTTTCCATCAAGGCGCCACACGACCCCCCTTTGCTATTTAAAATTTTTGAGGGGTGCTGGAGGGGGATAATATTTTCATAATGTAAATTGTCAATTTAAAAATAAAAATGGACCTATTTCAGGTTTTTTTTACGCTATCGTTTTTTCACTGCTCATCGTTTTGAGGTTCAATTCAATACACCTCGAACTTACTTCACTGTTTAGGAACTCTTTCATTTGGAGAACTGCTTTTTGTGGAATGAATTTCTTGAGAACGTTATTACAAATGAATTTAATCTTTAGCGATTCAAATACAACTTGAATCACACTTTTGCAAAGGAGTTGCTCTTATAGAGCATTAAGAATTTGTGTTTTGTCCTTGAAGGAAAAAGAAGTTTCAAGTCATCGTTTCACCAAATATTTTTATAACTAACAATAAATTAACGTCGAGGCTCAATCATAAGGTGAGATTGTTCTTCAATAATTCCCCACATTGCTAAGATTGAAATTTTACTAATAGTCGTGGAATACAGAAAATTCATTAGAAAATATAGACTACTGACTGAACGTAACATCAGCAGAGCCTACAAGATTGATAATCACCTCAGTTAGACATATAAAAAACAACACAAGCTAAAATGTGCTCTCTCATATATTGTACAGCCTCCATGTAGGTGGGGATAATAATTCTGTGCTTGTGAAAAGAATAACTTCTAGCATATTAGTTATGCTAAAAATGAATATTTGTTGTAGTGTCAAATGCTTTTATATGAATATGATTTCAAGAACTCGAAGAATGAAGCTCCACCAACGGATGAATTTTCAAAATTTCTGTTCAAAACTCACTATATTATACTCAAAATGAAAAACTGAATTGAAATTATAAAAGGGCAATGAAGTCAGCAGTGAAATAAAGTTTCCATCGTTTACTGTAAAGTTTAATGAAATGAATAAAAACTGTTTTGTCTAATTACCACTAGTTAATTTTTGTTTGAAGGTAACTGACAGTGTTTCATGATAAATTTCACTAGTTCGGACTTCCATTGTCTAATGTTCCTCTCGTTGTATAATCTCAGCTAGGAGCCACTCGATGTTGTGTTGATGGGTTCAAACATGGTCTGCTATTCCTGATTTGCTGGTTTCCCCTCGCTGTGTGTGTGTATTCTCATGGTTCCATATTATGGTTCCATATACTGAACTAAACTTCCTGAAACACATCAACAATGGGACCTTCCATCACTGTCACAATGGAGAAGGAAATCCACAACGAATTGCAATTCTTAGACGTTTTAGTGAAGAGGACCGACACTAAGTGGGAAACATCTGTATACCTAAAACTCACTCACACGGGACAGTATCTGAACCACGAATTCAACTACCATCAATGTACTAAAAGAGGAATCATCAAGACTCTATTAGACCGTGCTTTCGGGCTCTGTAATACGAAGGAAGGTCTCGAGACAGAACTAGACATCATCAAAAATGATCTTCAACGGAATGGCTACTCCAAAGCGATGGTAGCAAAGACTTTGGCTAAAAAACAGCAGCAGCCTCACAGCAGCAGCCTCGCAAGGAAGAGATGCCGTCACAACTCAGTGATTGTACTTCCCTACATCAGAGGATTATCGGAGAGGATGAGAAGAATTGGTTCCCAGTACAACATCAGAACCTGCCTCAGATCCGGTAACACTATCCGTAGCAGTCTCACGAAAACCAGGCCTCCAAACGCGAGTCCAAGAATTGCATTTACCGGATATCCTGTGAGTGCGGAAAATCCTATATTGGTGAAACTAAATGGCCATTGAATGTTAGCATTGCCGAGCACAAGAAACACACACA
>WOGN01007619.1:0-11732 GCA_015342105.1 Leptinotarsa texana | reverse complement strand
ATCACTTGGTAATCGAAACACGTGTCGAGGTGTAAAAATAACGATTTGGTGTTGGGAAAAAACTCCAGTAATATTTATTAAATAATAATAAGAAACTCGAAAAATTACACTTGCTACTGCTATTTTGGTTGAATTCGATAAAAGTTTACTACTTTTAAGAACTAGAATAATCTCTTTTCAGATCAAGAATATCAGTGATTGTTCTTGGAATATTCAATTGTATTATTATGTCCATTTTCAGGCATTTGTGGATTTGTAGGCCTGCAATCCCTCCTTTATTGTTTATTTCAATTTGCCAATAATGCCGAAAATTGAGGCGAATATCTTGTCTTTATAAAAGCCCCACAATGAAAAGTCCAGAAATGTCAGGTTAGGTGTGTTTGGGCAAAATTCTTATTTTCGGCAAAATAAGATTTTATTTAACTTTTTGCTTTTATTTAGAAACAAAGCTAATAATGATAATGGTAACTATATAAAACAATAAATAATCTCAACTTTTTAATATTAGATGTGAATTTAATTCACATCCTCCCGGGCTCACAAATGACTTCTTTGGCTTCAACAAAATGATTTTCGTAATGAGACAACGTTTCCAGAAAAGGTACAAATATCTTTGTGCCACTCGCCATATTTTCTCAAATGTAAATATATATATTAGCAGAAATACCCAGTGGATTCACTTCACTGAACTTTCCAATGAGGAAGTGGTTGGGTGTCAAGCTTCTGCATCTTGGTGATCAGAAGACATAACTTGAGGGATAACTGTTCTATACTCCGTTTTAACAATAAGAGTATGCTATTGCATACTCTTGTTTGGGCACTGTTGAATAAGAATTACCTTTCACTTTCAACAGATTCAATTATTCTTTCCCATATTCGTCCCATATGACTTGCTGCTGGTGGACTTGAACCATTTTGTGTGACGAATGCAGCAAAACCGTTGAATTCGGTTCGAATCTAGTTCTTAGATAGCTGGTTTCATTTCTTTTTCAGCTCTGCATTATCAGAGTTGTTATTCTGGATTACCTCTTCTACAAATGAATCTGCGAATTGACATGATGTCAGAATAGTACAATACTAGTATAATTTATTCAAAAATGGTGAAATTAATTATTTTATTTTGTTTTGGACTGCTTGTTTCACATTTATTATAATTTTTCTTGTTATACTTTCAAGCATGGAAATTATTTATCAAATCTGGCCATGATAATATGGTCCAACATTGTGCTTCACTAATTCAATATTGAAAGTTATTAAGAGACCTATGGAGTGGCAGCGCCATATTGAAATTCGCGAAAACACTTTGTGAAGAAATGTGGTGTTATATAAAAAATATGTATAGGGGAAAGCTATCGATAATATAACGAAGAATGTCGCTAACTCATTTTTTCATTTATTTTTTAAACATGTTTTTAACTTTTTATTCCTTTGAGGAACTTCAAAATTTTTGAGATAGCGAAGTTATACGATTAAAGATAGTCAACTTCTTTACAAAATAAAATATGTAATAATGTTTGACTAATCTATAAAACGTGTTTTCCTTATTCAATGAATTTTCACCCGTCAAGTGCTGCCATCTAATTGAAAATGAACCCATATTAGAGCAGAGAAGGGTTTGGCAACATCGCTGTTAGCGAAATGCCCGTCGAATGCATTCGCATTGGCGAACAGGGGAGGCTAAAGTCATAAAGACTATATACACAAAGAAAAGCCCGCCGGAGGTGCGAACATTTTTTGGGGTACCGCACCTATTTAAAGCAAAATACGTAATATGTATTTGCATAAATGCAAAAAAAATTGTGTATGACCGGTAAAAAAAACAAGAAAAAAGGGATGTAAAGACATCCCTTTTTTTTAAATAACTCAAAGGAGTTATTTAATATAAATGAACTCTTCTCAATCAATAAATAATACTTTTCTCTTCTAATATAACAGTTTTGTTAAAAATTGCTACAAATATTTTATAAGCACCAGTACTTAATTATGCTTATAAAAACAGGTCTAAAAAAAGTCTAAAAAATGTTATTGTCCAGCAAAAACCAACGGGGAGGTGAGAGTCGTGTCTTGCCAGGAAAGGAAAGGAAGGATGGGGTAGGAAAGAAGGTTAAATCTCGTTTGTTCAAGGTGTATTTTGTAATTTTGGATAGGAAGGAAAAAATAAAAAAGAAACTAAAAGTAAACATAACATTCGTTCTCAACCAAGACAATACAGCTGTTGCTATATTTTGTTTGCTGAACAATTTTAATTTACAAGACGAAAATATATGTTCCTTAGATTTAAAATGTCTTTCTGTGGAACGAGGTAAATTTTTCAAATCGCATTATCCTATTTTAGACCACGTTTGGTATTCGGTTTGTATGGAAAATAAAACACAGGGCCAACAAAAATTTTTTCTCGTTTAATGAAGCCGGTTAACCAATCGCATTCGTACCAACTAATATTAAATCCTTTCCGGAGTTTAAATAATGTAAAATTCATTATCATACGATAAAGACTGAAAATAACGATAAAAATAAAATAAAAACAACAATAAAAATTAATTGGCGCTCCGGGGCGACTTCATTTATTCCAGTGGCGCATTTGCTCTTTCAGCTGCAGGAAAACCCAGAAAAACCTGCAGCACCACATTATCTGAAGATCTTGATCTAACAAAGTCCTCTCTCTTATAAGACAAAATGTAGGGTGTCTCCAGAGGCTCCAATAAATTCAATTCAATTGATATATAGGTATTCAACCATTTATTTACTAACCAGGACTCATCCAATATTTCAATCCGACTTGTGCATTTGTCTTCTCTCAAATTCAAATTTTAGACAATGTGTATTCGGATTTTCAACATTTAACAGTTTTTTATTCAACTACAAAGTTGTTTTTTGAAAAGATTATAGATTTGCACACATTTCATCTATTAAGCTGGATAACTATAACTCTTTTGATTATGATACCATTATTTACACTCTTATTGAATTATTTTCTTGTATGGAACACCAAAATATCGACAAAAGTAACTGATGAGCGAAACAACTTCAAATAAGTTTCAGAATTTTCTATAAATATATCTGACTCGTGTACCTTTTCGGAAAATTGAAGGATGAATAGAAATCATATTAAACGCACTAGTAATGTTTGCTGTCTCAGCTTAAAACTATTTTGCACAAGTTCTCAAAGAGAAAATGATATAATGAGAGAAACTGTCGCACAACTCGACAACCGAGAGAATTTCGTCATTCCGCCACTCGGTGCTTGGCAACACCGCGTTTGAAGAGAAATCAGTCGACCAGCAGTCGGGTTTGTGTACGTGTTTCGTTCGTCGTCGATAGCTCTTCAAATACTTTGAAAACATGGCTAAATCGTCATGATTTCAGAAGGAAACTAACTTATTATGTAAGGTCAGTAATACACATTACTAGATTTGACTAATTTTCCGTAGTACGTTTTTTGTTTGCTGCAAAAATAACTGCACAAAGAAGCCATATGTCGTGTGTACGTAGCCTTGTGTTGTTCCACTTAAAATGGTTATTTCGTACGAAATTAAGCAATCATATAGTGCACAATCGAATGCATGCAGAGTAGTTGTTTTGAACAACTTTATTGATTATTACCGTAATGTTAACGCCTTACCGGTGTTTTTCTGGGAAACGTCTGGGAGCCAGCGTAGGTCTATCGTCTATCTCTGTCCTTTGGTACTTTTTTTTAGTGTTTCCGGCGCTCGGTCATTGATGTGATCTCTGTGGAATGTGGTCCCTACCACTTTAATAGTTACGACGAGGACGGGGAGCGGTAGAATGTTGGAAATCGTGAATGGTTTCTGAATTCCAACGATGTTGCCGTTGTAGACTGTAGACTCTCTTTAGTGCAATTGTACTCATTTCGTGGCCTCAAAGCTATGTTTGAGAAGCTTGCCTTGAATTCAAAGCGTAATGTACCCAAAGCGGGGAATTAAAAATATATGTCGATTGCTAGTGCGAAAATAAAGTTTTTCCAGCAACAAAATTTTTCAATAATTGTGTGGAGGAGAGCTTGATTGGTGACTAGTTACGGATATAAACTATGTAAATGTTCGTCAAAGTACCTGGGTAACAATTATTGTAATAATAATAGTAATAATGATATGGTTTTTTCGAATGTTACAGTAAACATACCTACCTAGTAAAAATGCACAAATTTCCACATTCATCTGAAGTTCTATAAAGGGTAAACCAAAATGTATGTGAATATATATACATTTCTGAATTTATATTTGCCAATATACTTATACCTGTTGTATATCAAAGAAATTTAGTCGAACCTGTCAATAAAAAGAGTTCGTACTTTACAAGTTACACGACCATTTGCAGTTTTTTACCTGTTCCATATGGGTATGTTTAAAATAGGTATTAAGCTAACAATTATGTTGTCAATTAATATATTCTTTGAAACACGTTTCTGTGGAGGAGTTAATGTTCGTTGCTGTTTTCAAACTTCCGCCAATTCGAAAAATAAAAGTAAAATCACTAGTTAAATCTAACTCTTGTTCACTGTCACAGAGCCCGGGAATAAATGACCTTAGAATTTTACATCCCCTTATAAAATGTTTGTATATTTAAGCACTTGCTAATGTCATATTCTAAAGTACCTAAATTTTGTTACAGATTTTTTGGTACTGAGAAGGCATGAAAATGAATCAAACATTGTCCACAATCAGCAGTTACCCTGATCAGACAGACAATAACCCCAAACATAAAAGTTTTTTTGAAGTGAACGTCAACAATTCCGCATTGGAGGCGAGACTGAGAACATTTGACAATTGGCCAAGCACACAACTATCTAAGGAAGCGCTCGCGTCTGCCGGTTTTGAATACACTGGACAAGATGACATTGTTTTGTGTCGTTTCTGTAAGATAGAAGGATACAATTGGGTATCTGGAGATGATCCAATGGCAGACCATCGAGAATGGAGTCCTGACTGTCCTTTTATTAGAACTATAGAGAACGGCAGGTCTGGGAGTAATAGAAACGTAGATACTTGTGGACTGTACGGCATAGAGGTTCTTCCAAATTCCCTCCCGGAGGACAGGAGATCCATTGATTTGCAACAGTTGGGAATCCACAAAGGAAGTGGACCGCACAACCAGGATAAAATAACAGTAAATAGTCGACTAGCAACGTTTGAAAATTGGCCCAAGTCCATCAAGCAGAGACCCGCCGATTTGGCAGAAGCAGGATTTTATTATACCGGTGTGGGTGATCAGACGCTTTGTTTCTACTGTGGTGGTGGTCTAAAAGACTGGGAAGAATCTGACGAACCCTGGGAACAGCACGCCCTTTGGTTCAGCAAGTGTGTTTTTCTAAATTTGAAAAAAGGGAAAGACTTTGTGGAAAAGGTCAAACAGAGGGCAGACCCTCTCTTGTCGCTCCCCGGTACAAGTCAAGACAAGACCAAAGAGCTAGAAGAACCTAAAGAGCCCTGCAGTAGGACTCCAGAAAAGGCTGAAAAGACTACTGAAACGGAAGCAACAGAAAAGACTTTGTGTAAAATCTGTTATAAAAACGAACTTGGTGTCGTATTCTTGCCTTGTGGACATGTTGTTGCTTGTGTAGATTGTGCTTCTGCTTTGAAAACTTGTGCTGTCTGTAGGAAACCTTTGGAAGCGACAGTTCGAGCATTTCTCTCATAATTTTTCCATTCTTTAATTTTCGTTTCTCAGATCTAGTCAATTTGAATTTGATTCTTGAAGGTTTATTAAAAAGTTTTGTCAAAAATTATTCTTTTCTTGTTTTAGGATTAGAAGTAAATCTATTTTTATACAATCTGAGTACAAATTCTACATACTTTTTAGTTTTAAGGTTGAAGCGCTTATGAAAATACTTTTAGTTCATTAATGACTGCAAACCATATCTTTCGTACACTAATACCTATTAGTTATCAAGCTCTCGTGAGTGGAACTTCCTTATTAGAACATTTTATTATAAAACTGACACAGAGATATATCTGTATGTTTGTGTGTATGTTCACTAAGTATGCTAATAATATAATAATTTATGAAAAATGGAGTTTCTCTTTCCCTTTCAAAGATAGGTGCAGGTCTTTCAATTTTTGAATGTTCAGAGCAATAACTTCTCAGGGCATAAGTTGAATATGGTTTTTGAAAACATCAAAACAAGTGTAAATGAAGAAGAGTGTGTTTTTCTATGATATCGTGAAGTTGATAAAATAGCTTATGTATGGAGGACAGTAGTAAATGAAGACAGTTTTAGTTGATCAATATCAGATAAAAATAGTCCCAGAACTATAATATTTCAGGTAAACTGAACCCTTTTATATCACTGAATCTATATTTGAATGTTACATTAGGTTACTGTCTAATGAATTACCAATAGATTGGGGCATATGTATCTGTATTCAATTTCAAATTGTAAAAATGGCATTGTCTGAGAGCTGATATGATCTACAAAATAGATCTCCAACTGTTAATAGATAATCTTAGCGACTAGAGAATGGATTTACAGGTTCGCAACTATGAAAAAATTAAAAATTAAAACTCTGCTTTACTAACCAAGCATTCACTTCTTGCTGTGAAGCTTCTGCAAGGCAGTAAAATTAAGTATAAAGCAATAAATTAAACATATAAATCAGTAAAAACGAAGTAAAGTTATGAACAGATAGGTATATATATATATATATATATATTTATATTCATACATACATCTTTTATAGACGCAAAAACCATCTCAATTTAAATATCTCAAAATGCAAAATGGTCATACCAGAAGACAATACAATTCAGTATCAATGACACTATCTTAGATAGAACTAACACCATCAGGGATCTAGGTGTCAGACTATCAATATATTTTTAATAATCATTAATTTTATTATAAGAGCTCTTTGGATTTCATTGTCAGAAATTGTAAAATTTTCAATATGTTATCTCTTACTTCCCAATTAGGTAAATAAGGTCATATTTAGAGTATGGGTCCTTTATCGAATATTGAAAGAGTCTAATGATGCACTATTTGGAACCTTTGGTGTAGTAATGAATATTGCTGGGGTTCTTTCCCAACACCAAATCGTTATTTTTAACACCTCGACAGGTATTTCGATCACCACGTGATCATCTTCAAGAGGAAGATTAAACAGTTTAATCTTCCTCTTGAAGATGATCACTTGGTGATCGAAACACGTGTCGAGGTGTTATAAATAACGATTCGGTGTTGGGAAACAACTCCAGTAATATTCATTGAAAGAGTCCTGAAGAAGTTTTTGAAATACTCAAGTTTCAAAATCAATGGCGTGTATTTACAAAGAAATTGGAATTATATAGAACTATTCTGAACATTTGATCTTGTAGGTATCTTTGAGAAAAGAAAAAAACAAGCATCTGATCTTTCCTTACATAAGTTCAATAGCAGAATTGATTCTTCAGAATGACCAGCTGCCTATCTCATATGATATCTATCTTAAAATATAAATATCGCGCGCATTTGTGAGGTATGGATAGTTATTAATGATTTATATTCATTTATTTTTATATCTATTTATTTCTAATTTTTATCTTTCGGTGACAATTTATTCCATATTTTTACTATCATATTAAATAGTCAGTGGCGAAAATTGAATTTCTATACTTAATTTTTTTTAGCTGATCGATGTTTTGGAAAACAGTCCGTTTTAGAAAGTCAAAAATTCACTATTGAAAAAAGTGTGTCAAAATTTGCGATTAAGGTGTAGTCAGCAAGGGAATTTTAAGGTTTGAAAACGGAAAAGGATTATTTTCCGAAACGTCGACCATTTATAAAGAGAGCTGAGTATAGATGTTATCCATTGATTATTCAATTTGTAGGCAAAATTCAAATACTCCTGAACTCATCCATTGTTTATATTACGGGGTGAACTTTTCAGTTTGCCCTTTATTATACTTTCCACTTCAAAAGCTTTGCACTTAACTTTGTGTATTTTTTAGATTGTAGAAGGCCATACATCCAAAAACAGTTAGGAATATTAATTTATCCACAAAAATGGAGTAACAATCTTTATATACATTGTAAAAAACTTATTATTTTTATGAAAATTATTAGTATTATATAATTGAAAATCTTATACCTAGTTGCACTTTTCTCCTTTGACAAGAGTTACCACTATTCATAACATCAGCATGATATAACACACCAATACATAAAACTATTGCAGAATCCGTTGCTCTCACCTCAATTTTAGGAAGCAAAAAAATATAATACTTGATCGAAAAATAATTTTTTGTGGAGACTAAATTTGAAGTACTATAGATCACTCAGAATATTACCTTGTGTACTTTTTCATAACGGTTGGGTTTCACAAAAAAGTAGAATAAATATTTTTACCAAACTGTAACATGTGGATTTTTTAGAAAAACATTGTATAGTATGAGAAATGCTGCTCAAGAGGTGAATAAAAAATTTGCTGCGCCATTTATTCTATTGAGCGTACCTATAATGAATCCAACACAAACACTATTAAACCAAAACTGCTATAATATTTTCGTAGTGCCTTTATTGAAAAAAGTTTATCCAAGTCATCTTGACTGGTAAAATGTGCGTCTAGAAAATTGTTTCAGTTTTGGTGGGTAACTGGGAGCAGTGTTGTTTTTAAAAAATGCATGGTGCCATCAGGAAACTCAAAATTGAGGTTTTGTCAATTGTATTTCAGGGAAGAGAATTAGTTTAATCATTAAGTTCTCGAAAAGTGAAATACCGTCACGTACTACTTCACAGTATCTCATAATTATCGTTACTGAATACTGTCACCACATGATTCTGTGCTGTAACTATACCACAAACCATTTATTCTATAGACGTTTCACGAAAATTATCAAGGTTTGGGACGTTTGTAGTTCGTTGTGACCAACTGTAGAGGTTCTATGACAAAGCAACAGGATTTCAGTGATAGAAAAAGAAAAGAAGGTTTTGTTAAGAAGAAGTGGCTTTTGTTGACATTTTTCCTTCAAAAGAAATTTTAAAAGTATCATTTTTATTGGTGTTCTCCGATCAGTTAGTTTATATCACATATACACATATTTATCGAGTGTTACTGTTTTTATTCTTAGTGAACTGCGTTCTCAACTATCGTGTAGGATATGCTGCATTTCAAAATGTTCAGTATCTGCAATGCTACACAAATTTCCAAATCCTGGAAAATATCTAGAACAATTCAGAAAATGGGTGCACTCTATCAATGATAAGGATATCAATGAAATGGACCCAGTAATTGTGTATCGTTTTAAAAGAGTTTGCCATAAACATTTTGAAGCTAAATACTATTCATCGATGTCGAGTAGACTTCAACCGATGGCTCTGCCTACATTATATTTGCAAGGTAAGAGAGATATTTCTATTCAGTTCTTAAACGTCCAAATAATAAAACAATTCAGGTCAAATAAATACATTTGTTGCGGATGGCTGGCTATTCAACTTCTCATCATTAACAGTCAGTTCTGACGTCTCAATCCCCAAATGAAATATACCACTCAAACATCCTATTTAGCTTGACCTCTGAGATGCGTGAAACATCTAAATTAGTTATTCATCCAAATCTCAGAGAACAAGCTAGAAGGGTCAAAAATATTTCAACTTGAATATTTCATTGCCACAATTATTTTAAACCTTTATCTAAGCAGTAAGTGGTTTGTGAACACACCTTTCGCTAACTCGTCAAAAAGAGAGCACTTGCGCTATCTCTTAATTTACAATGGTAGCTCATTGCTTCCGCTACATTTTTCTTCCTTAGTTTATTCGATTTAGACATAACATTTTCCACCGCTCATGGCGCTAGTGTGCTCATCAAATGGGAGTGAAATGTATTCTATACGTACTATACTGTACCATTGTCTATAAATCTTCAGACAATGACTATACGTGGTATAGATAGACTTCACTGATAAATGGTAACGTGACATTTATTATGCCAGGTGCATATGGTCCTGGAATTGCTGGTTGGATAGCCCTGGCAGCTGAATCAATTAATTGAAAAATAAGAAGAAAAGTAGAGTTGCGAAAGCTAGGCCTTTCGCCAGAACCTATTTTTTATACTTATACGCATGTGCGGTTACAGGTTGTTTCAACTTCAACCTCACTTTTCACTCAACATTTTTTTGCCATTGTTATACAGGAGAATGTTTCGCAAAGGAGGAACAGGTTGTGTTGTTCGTGGTTGCTTTACAAAAACTGGCGAAAATATAAGTTTGTTCAGAATTCCAGAGGATTCTACAAGGTAGGTAAATGTTAATAATTTTCATTTCACGGCATTAACTCAACGCAGCTTGTTGAACATTTTATTTATAATCATTTGGAAATGTCCCATGCAAATAAATTGATATTTTCTTAATTTTTTTAGGGCTGCTTGTTGGCTGCGGTTATGTAACAGAGAGGACTTATTAGGAAAAAGTATCCAAGCCTTGCATAGAAACTTTAGGGTATGTGAGAAACATTTTGCCAAAGAAGTCATTTCTCAATCTGGAATTCGTAAACATCTATTCCAAAATGCAGTTCCATCCATATTTCCTCACAGTGCCACTAAGCACTCTTTGGAAGTTATCGATGATGATAATTGTGAAGGACCTCCTAAGAAAATTGCTGTCTTGGATGGTGAGTACCATTTTGCATGATCCTAGTACATTATATATTAGTACAAATTTTTAAATTGGATAAAAAACCTCTCATAATAATTACTAACCCTGGTTATGGGGATCATTGTTTTTAAAATTGAGAATAATGCCATTACCCACATTATTTTTGTGCAACGTTCGCATAGAAATTCATAAAAAATCAACTTCATTAATTAATCAATCATACTTTCAGGACTATGATGCCAGACACTGTGACAAATTTCAGATAAACCGCCATCGTTTGAGTAAATCACAAAAGAATACACCGAATTTCAACGTCTACAACTATCTTCCCGATAGTTTCAAAATTCTTAGTATGTCCAATTTCAAAAAAACAACAAAAAATCATCTTTTGAGTTTTTGCTTCTATTCTGTCGAAGAATACGTGAATCATTTTAAATGTTTATAATGTCAACATACCTACTCAATTTTGTTATTAAATTTTTGTATTTGTGTTTCTCGTTTATTTTTATATTTTGATTGTTTAACAAATTACTTTCATGCTATTTTTTGACTTACTACAAACATTTTATTATGTAACGTGGTGGAATAAATTATCTTGTCGTATTTTTTTGATGGATACCTATGTTGTGTACCAAGTTTACATATTGATTGTAATATCTTCTGCATTTCTAAATGATAATTTGTTATTTTTTAGACATTACTAGTAACATCGTCATGCACGCAGAAACCATAACATCTCCTCCAGCTGCTACATATATGTCAGGTATGTTTTTATGAAACATGAGGAAAGAAAACAATATCAATTAGTATTCTATGTGGGGTTATTTTGATTTTCTTTAACTCATGTATTTCTTTACACACATGATATATGTACCAGTTCAAAAAGAAATTAGGGTAAATCAATAGTTTTACCAAACATATATACCCTCACTATATCAGTGAAATACTTTACAGTTTTTTTCCAGTCCCAGGTTAGAGTTCTTAACCTTCTTCAAGTTGTATGATCCCTCCAACAACTGGTACTCAAACACCAGCATTTTTGAGCCGTGGAACTCCACGAAAGTCGAAGTTGTGTGAGAAACTGAGAGCTGTGAGAAGGAAAAAATGCTTGAAAACAACCCGTCAAGAGGACTTCAATGAGATGTGTG
>WOGN01007618.1:0-11732 GCA_015342105.1 Leptinotarsa texana | reverse complement strand
CTTAAAATATGGAAGACCTGAAAAATCAGCAGTCGCCCATCATATTTTGCAACAAAACCATTCCATAGACTTCAGTTCTTTAAGATTAGTTAGACAAATTAACAACAACAGGCAATTAGATGCCTACGAGATGCCTACGAGCAATAATATTATGAATAACGGTGACGGATCTATACCAAAGAGCATACTATATAGCTTGTTAAAATAAAATAATGTTGTTGGGTTTACTGATTACTACACAAAAATAAATTTAGACAGGCAATATTGTGAAATTAATTTTTATATAGCTGAAAATTGTTTTATATAAACATATATCGTGAAATAATAGATAAGGCAAAATTGTAAAATTAATTTAGGTTGGTATACCCGTATGGGTATAGCATATATAGGATTAGCTCGAATCAGTTTTTAGTTTTAATCTTCCTCTTTGAAGATGATCACTTGGTGATTGAAACACGTGTCGAGGTATAAAAATAACGATTTGGTGTTGGGAAAAAACTCCAGTAATATTCAAGAAATTTAATGTGGTGTGTTCGAAAATATCTGTAGCGTGTGAGTTTCTACCAGTTTACATTATATCTGAATGAGAATTCCAAGCTGCTGGTAACATCGGCCAAGAATACCTACCTGGTAGGTATTCTCGGACATCTGTACGGAACAATTCATTTCATGCAGGAATTCCCAAACTCATGAATAGTATTACATCGCCTGGCATTTTTTTGCCAGTTTTGTTTGTTTTTGAATTTTTATGCCACTATATTTATCAAATTTTTTAGTTGATGTATGGAAGAAACACAGAAAGTTGATAGCCCCAACTTTTCATCAAAAAATTTTGGATAATTTTGTGGAGGTATTCGCCGAACAAGGTGCAATTCTGATCGAACAACTGAAAAAATATTCTGGAAAAGGTGAATTCGACTTATTTCACGTTATTTCGAAATGCACGTTGGATATTATTTGCGGTAAGTCATATAGTAAACTTCCTTCCAGAGTAAATTAGTGAAAGTTATGTTTGTTTTCTTCAGAAACAGCTATGGGAGTTAAAGTGAATGCCCAAACGACTGATGCTTTGTACACAAAATGGGCTGACAGGTAGATATTTATTTCTTAATATTCATTATTTATATAAATAGTTTAAGTACAAGACAAAACTTCAAAGGGTGTCTCATATGATTGCATATAACACTGACATTGTTATTACAGTACACTCATAGTAAAATATATAGAAAGATTCACAGAAGGTATAGTCGAAGTAATCTGCATTGTGAATAGTTAAAACTATCGGCATCTCAAAGGCACTAGTCCACGTGGACACCGTATAGAAGTAAACACTATATACGGTGACGTGGACTGAAGAATTGGCGGTTCATATTGGATAATTTTTACTAATTTTTACTGAAGAGTGATAAAATTAATTTTGAAGTCACGTTACGGTGACGAATAGAATGTGGGGATGATTAGATATCACCGTTGTGTCGTCAATGTTTAGTTCAGGAACTGATCGCGATTTGAGTGTTGAAATTCGATATTGGTGCAGTTATAATTACTCAAAATTGTTGTTATCTGTTTAAAATGTTGCGTCCTTGGACAAGTACTAATAGTAATAACGAGTGTGATAAAAACGCAAACATTTTCCTGTGTAGTGATTCCAATAGTGATGGTGAACTTACTCATTACTTATTCTTTCTTATTTTATCCTTCCTATTATCCTAACCAACCCAACTAATATACAATAAATTGATGGATTTAGCCTTTACGTGTAGCCGTTTTATGTTGTTACGCTCGTCTTGAGCATATGTTCACAGTAACAGGTGATTAGCTTGTTTATATTGTTGGGGAGGTGAAAAGTAAAAGCTGAAAATAAAGAAATATTATTAACAAAAAATGAAAAATGAAAATTAAAAGATTACAAACCAAGTTACGTCACGACGTTTCGATTGTTAATATCCACAATCGTCTTCGGGTGATAATTGGACTTATTCCTCCGAGATCTGACTAGTTATAGGTCATTCGAGTGCTTTCACCTATCCCCTCTTCCCTCTCTCCGCTTCATTGGTTTTAGCGGGAGATGACCGTTTGGCGGGAGTTGGTCGTTTTCAGCTTGAATAGATTTTTTGGTTGTTGCTTGTACGTTTTTTCTTTGTAATTTCAGTTTTTTGTTTAATGAAATTGTTAGTTTTTTGGTAAATTTTTTTATTTTTAACAGATTCTTTCAGGGATTTCAAATCAATTTATATTATATTAGACAATGGAACTCCGAACTGATGAAACTTTTGTCTAATTTTCACTGAATCATTAGTACCTTATCTGGGATGCCAAAACAATAATTATTAAACTTTCATAGCATATCAAAATTACAGAGTATTGATCGAAAAATCCTACTATAAAGAATAGTGAACTATATAGTTGTTCAAATTCATAAATTCAAAAAGGGAGAGCTGCTTAGTTCTAGTTAGTTATCGAGGGTCTTGAAACTGGAGCCTTTATTCAATTTATTCATTTACAATGCATTCACTAAATGCATCTCCCTTCCTTTACTGCACGTATAAAGAATGTTCATGTTTTTTTATATTTATTGTGTGATTTGTTTCTTCTATATAGATATCCTATATAGCTTATACCTATATATTCTATATAGTTATTCTATATTATATGATGTGTTGTTTTTCCGGGTGTTCATCCGTTGTGTGCTATTCGATAGTCGACGTTTCGCCATCATATCAGATGGCATTATCAAGACGAGTTACTGCTTCGCTTCTCGAAGCAGAAACTCGTAAACGAACCTTTTTACATTTCATTCTCACGTTATTGTCCTGACGAAGGTGTGAAATATACCGAAAGCTTGACATATAACAAATAAGTTTTCTTGGTAATAGCCCAGCTATTGACTGCAACCCTACGAATTGAAACAACAAAACATGACAAATACTAAACTGAACACATAAAGGGAATTAACAATTTTTTTTATCGAGGGTACATAACTATTAAAACTCGTCAACGGTGTAGCAGGTTCTTTCAATGCAATATTTTTCCAATTGTCTTTCAAATATGCTGGTATTCATTGAGTTCTTAATAGAAACATCTAGTTTGTTATATAGTTTGGGTCCAAGGTATAGGTGACTCTTCTGATAGAGAGAGTTTCGGTGAGGATTCGCTATCAGCAACCCTCTTGTTGGTTTGCGCTAAATTTTTCACTATTCTTATAAACGTAGAGACACATCTCATATATACAGTCCAGCAACTGTGATTATTTCCAGCTCTTTGAATGAACTTCTGCATGAGTGTCGTCATCCTAAAATAGCAATTATTCTCACCGCGCGCTTTGTGAAATAAATACTCAGCATAATATTCAGCAGCAATTCAAGATTCCTTAGCGCAAGTGACAGCCAATAGTTGCATAATAGAGATTTAGCAGAACCTCTCTTCCACAATGATTCGGCATAAATCTCAGTGCATAACAATTCTTTCGTAATTTATGTCATAGTGAATATAAGCTCCAATTGAGCTTATAATCTAGAATTAGACTTAACATTTTTGTTTCTGGATTGGATGCCACCTCTATTTGGCTATCTTTTGATAATTTCGGTGGTGTTCTGCATTGAGAATTTTACAAATGTTGTTTTGCTGATATTTAGTGCTGAATGATTTTTATCAGCCCGTTTCATTTTTTTCTCGTTTATGGATTCTGTTGTTTCTGCAAGTGCTCATGTATTTCGACCAGTAACTAGAACATTTGTACCGTCTGCATATGCAACTATATGTAATTTCGAATTCTGTATAGGTGTTGTATCAAGTCGTTAGCATAACTCCACGAACCCCATAGCAATTTATTTTCTGGATTAGTACATATAGATCATCACTATAGAATGCTCTAGAAAAATCGATGAACAAACCACTAAACTGTAGTTTGTTATCCAAGGCTGTTACTACGTGTTCTATGAAATCATAAGAAGCTGTTTTTTTGTTTTTATTTTGCATGAAACCATGCTGGTTTGTCGAAAGTAGTGCATTTTTGAAGAAAAACTATAGTAACCGATTTTTAATGTTCATTTTGTATAACTTGGATATACTAGAGAGAAGACTTACTCGTATAGTTCTCATAGCTATTTGAGTGTCCTTCTTTCAAGATTGGTGTAACGATTGCAAATTTAAATTTTTCAGGAAATATTCCTCGTTCCATAAAAAGATTTATCAGATAGGTCAAGGGGTAGACTATTTCTTCAATGCATTTTTTCAGAAGATTGTTTGAGACCTGATCATATCTGTAGCATTAGAATTTTTTTATTCACTTATTGTGTCAAAAACCTCATATTTCTCGATTTGATGGAAAAGTATGGAGTTTGGGCAGAGTGCGACTGTATTTTCCATAAAATTGAGATCATATTCTCCTTGTTCTTAAGCTTTCGTGAAATAATTATTAAAATTGTTAACCATGTCGACACATAACACCTTATATTCTCCACTAAAAATGAAAACATCTTTGGGCTTATAGTTTTTTCTCTGGATATCATTCATAGTTTGCCACATGTGCATTGAGCACAATGTGTGCTAAATGCTATAGTTTAACTCTGTATGATACTCTTTCTGGTATCTGAAGAGTAGAGAGGGTGACTGTAGACTCACAGCACTTATGCCACATGTGACCTATTGTACATCCTCCCGAAGAATTGTCTTGCTAGGTCATCGTCCATCCTGTCCTTTCCAGGAAGGTGGATAGGTCACTAGGAAACATTTCATTTAATTGACAGGTGTAAGCCAAGATTCACCAAATACACACTCTCTTTGGCAACCTTGAGGTGTCTCACGGTGGCCTCCACGAAGGTTTTGAAAGGTGCACCTTAGTTTGGGTAGGCTGGTCCACGGTGGCATGTTCTGGCTTTTGGGGGGTTTTAGTAGCCCTCACCCTACTTATTTCTGCCACTGACTAGGCCTCCGGCGACCCCGTCTGTACGACCACATTGGCTTTATGGACAGGGCATCCAGTCCCCATGTCGCTCCTCTATCCGCCACCTGGGGACGCGACCGATAAGTAGCCCAGTCTACGGGCTACACATATGTAATTCGATATATTATATTGGCAGAAAGATACGGCATTGCGACAAAAACGCCCTCTTGTAACTCAATAGCATGCGTGTGTTCAAAAACGTGAAGAACATCTGGAAGATCATTTTGAAATTTTGAAGACTAGTGACTTTTTGAGTAAGAGAAGGTTCAAGTTTCCGATAGAATATCGAATATAAATGATATGCACCCAAATAATTTGTTTTTACCTCTCTTTCTCAACTTTTCTTACCGTTGACCGGTGAGTCAATATCCTGCCCACCAGACAGGCGCATTCACCAAAACTATGCTATCGGAGTCACCAATCTTGAAGTTTAGTTGTTGACATACTCACAGTTTCAGTTGAGTTTCTCCTCCATATATTTTTCTAACCTTATTCCATCCCCATATATCTTTCTGATTTCTTTATTGAAGTTACATTCGTTGGTACGTTCATTAAAAATATTGTCACAGTAATAAAAACATTCATAGGTCTATGATACAAGTTGTCTTTAGTGGTAGTTTGTATAGTGAGTGGTCTTTCAGGTCAGATGGTGATAGTACGGATCTGCCGAACTCTAAGAACCTGATTCGATCCACAGCGGGGCAAGCACAAAGTATATGCTCTGCTGTTTCATCATTTTCCAGACAGAGGCGACAACAGTCCAAGTCTATGCATAAAATGATTCAAATGACAGTGACCTATAAGAAAGCTTGTTAGACATCGTAGTTCATCCCTACTGTAGTTCAACAACTGTTTGGTATCAAGCTTCGAAGGATGAATAAACGACAACCCTGGAAGATTCAGCCAGAATTCCATAAATCTTCTTGTCATCCAGGTGTTCAGTGTTTTTTTGGCAAATCCCAAAGCGATGTTAATGACATGTTCTGGTCCGATGAAGCCGCTGCAGCATCCTCCTTTGCAAGAGAGTCAGCAGACCAGAAAAAATATGTTGAGTCTTCCTATCGAGAAAAGTCGTTTTTGGCTGTTTGCTACCAATTCAGAGGTTGCTCGGTGAGAGCCAAGATCTTCCAACGCCGCTTGACTGTCGGAGAATACTTTTAATAACTTGTGAGTGTGAACCGGAAAGTGTTTTTGATCCATCTGTGAACCAACAACTATCCGCTCTTAAAATTTCCTTCTTCCAGAGGATCCAGTCCTCTCTACTCAGAAATAGTACTTTATGAGGCAGTTCGTAGCTGACAGTTGGAGGCATAAAGTCAAAGGTCATTTCCAGAATGCTGTGACTTTCAATGTCAACCAACAGTCTGTCGCACTCTGCATTGAATTGTCTGTATGCAGTCCTCTAGTCTCTCTCCAGACAAATGTGGAGAGGAGCTGGATCTAGAAGAATTTCCATGGTCGCTCATGGTGTGGAAACGTCTATATTGGAGTGTTCATTTGACTTCACTTCCGATTTCAATAATGGAAGAATTTCCAACCACTGCCCCACATACCGCGAATCTGACGAACTTTCTTTCGTGAAATGAAATTCATTGGAATAGTTCATTCTTTCAGGTCAACAGAATTCATACACCTTTCTGAAAATCCGAAATTTGTTTACCACCATTCACGAAATCATTGCTGGTGAATAATCAACAGGGTGTCCTTTTCAGAGCATTCAAAATAAACATCAATACTGTTACTCGCTTTCTGACGCTTCCTATTTTTCACCACTCTCAAACGTAATCATCACGTTGACTTTAGGAATTTCTCCTTTCACTGAGAATCTTCACTCGGGATGAAAATTATCCTTCGTCGCCGGTGGGTAATGTCTTCAACAGGCAATCAAAGTAAATAAAGGGGAGCGAAATTCTGTATTCCCATCGGTCATGATACACAAGCAGGGGAGTAATTTCTGGAGTGATGAAATTTGAGGTATCGTGTTTCGGTACTTTTGATTCTTTTACGTTTCTCTTTATTCCGAATGGGTGTTAGACAAGGCATTTCATTTCAATTCATAATGATTGCGGTTAATTGTTCTGAGAGTTTGTGCCAAAGTAAAGATTCACGTTGGACTAAAACCAGCAATTTTGTTACGTCATCTTTCAAATTAAAAAGATCTTGAAAAGAGTATCCCGGCAAGAGAAGTGTTGCGTTGAGCCTCGAAGCAATAGGCAACTACATTTTGCTACCTATTTTCGACATATTTCGCTCTAGATTGAATCAATCATTTGTGATTTGATGCCAAACAATGCTGTTTCTACCCTTCAAGATCCAATCAGTAGTGTTATGCTAAACCAAGAATGTAATAGAGGAAAAAATTGACAATGGGGAGAGCGACTAAAGTCCGTATCCCCCAACTTGCAGACCCTCTCAAGTAAACACCCTCCTGTGCAAGAGTATGCACAAGAATTCCAAGAATGCGTTATATGTATCAGATTTTGGGCAACATAACGTGAAAGCTTTGTTTGTAGTGTGTAACGTGCCACGGTTTTAAGAACATTATCAATCTGGATATTTCATACATTTCATCTAAGCTATCTGTGAAAAAATGAAGTGAAAATTAATTTTTTTCAGAAAATATTTAGTTGTTTATCAATTTATGTTCTCTCATTTTTGCCTAGCGACATAGCCTCGACCTCCAATAAGTATTTCGATGGTTATAAGGCTAATTAGTTTTATACTTCAAATTTCACAAATGTACTGTCTTCATACTCGTATACTTCCTGTTGCCTGACGAGTAAGTAATCAACAAGTTCCAAATTTCATAACCTCAAAATTTAAATTTACATTTTCACAAAACTTTTCTTTCAATTAGACCAGGGGTCTCCAAACTTTGAACTCTTCGGGCCCTAATAATTTTTTCAGTTTGTTCCAAGGGCCAATTTCTGCCCTCAACTATATTTCTAGACTAGGATATTAAGTGCGTGATCTAAGCAAACTTATGCTTATTTGCATTTCAATTATTATTGTGTATTGTCACACTTAACGACATCTAGTGGCGATTAGTGATACTATGTACTATCTTTTTCAGCTATCCGCTAGGTGGTATTAGGTGGAATTAAATATTTGGAATTACTGCGTTGGTTCGAGAAAGTTCTGGTTCTAGCTAGTGTATTCTGATCACCTTGAGATGGCAGTAATAATTGCATATAAAAAGGATAGCGGGCAGCTGCGAGTTAGTCGGCGTAGAAAAGGCGTCTAGTTCAGTATTTCCAGGGTTTCATATTATGAAGGTGCTATCAATGGCCAGAGTTTCAAACCACTCCATATATATCTGTAGAGAATCTGTTTTTCCGTTAATTAGCTGTCATCCCTATAAGAAAGACAACTCTCAGAAGTTGAGAAACTTGTGGACTAACAAAGTCTTACCTTTTAACGTGTGATTCCTATGATTCGTGAAAGTGGCGATCCCATTGGCAGTCCCTCATCTTGTGTAAATAATTCGTCCTTCAGTTGGAAATAACAGTTCCGTACACAGCATCCTAGTAATTCCATAATTACTTCTATAGGAAGATTCGTTCTCTCTTTCAGGTTCCCGTCTTCGGATAGCTTTCTCTGTATGATGTTTTGTTTTGCACCTTCGCCACCATGGCGCTGGCATCCAATTTTGAATTCCCAGTAGTTATGACCAAAATGCCTAGAAACCCTGGTGTTGTCCAACTCGCTTTTGTATTTCTCAGAAGTTCATGACGCGATAGAACCAGCTTCTACACATGTTGCTAGATAGTGCAAGAATCGAATTCTGCAATACCGCTTGTGTTCACCAGTTTCCAGCGATTAGAGCTGCTTGACCGCTGCTCAAAATGCTCAAAAAAATAATTGCTCAAAATGATCTCTTGATAAAATTAAAGCTATTCACAAACACTTCTGCGTTGCAATCGAACTTCCTGCATCCTGGATTCATCAATCACCGTCTGAAACATTCAAAGGTAATGCTGTTTTAATCGCTAGAAGCTGGTGAACGCTTGTGTTTGATTTTTCAAATTAGAAACATGGACAATGCCAAATTATATTATTGAATGTGTGAATATTTTCTACAATTTATTAATAGTAATTGGGCACATCATTCTCGGACCCATTGATCACTCACCTCACGGTGTGTTTATCAAAGTTTATCAAAGCACCTGACCTTTGCTTTCCTCAGGTCGAGTGGGTTAAAGTTAAAAATTGAAGGGTTCATCGTTGCCTGCCAGGATGGTATCTTCAACAATTTAGAATATCGCAGTCGCGTGATGGGTGTACAGGTCCATTATACCAGGTGCAGGGCCTGCAGGCGTTTGAGAACCTAATGTACTCGCAGTGTCAACACAACGGGAGTGCTTTACTACTTTTATGGAAGTGACGAGACCCCGGGAGATTTTGAATCTGCTGCAAGTAGCGAATTCGTTCACCACTTCCAGGACGATATGAGCTAATAAGCCAGATGTAATAAGCCAGATGGTCTTCGACCATCACAATGAGACGATATTAGACGATATTGTCCGAAAAGAGAGACTAGCCGTAATAAGACGGAAATATTTGATGAAAAGATGCATAAAACTGTTATTCTTGGTAAATCGCCACTACATATGGTACACGAGTCTTGGATGCAATGATCATTCACCACACGGTGGATTTTCATCAAGTATCGGCCAATTAGGTCACATTTATTCTACGTGTATTATTTTGGGAAATTTCTAGTGACGTATAACTGTATAATTGAATCAAACTACTACTCGTATTTGTAATGTTGCATACACCAAACCTAATAATAATAAAAAATAAAGTATTGGATTCAAAAAGACTGGTAATTTCATCATTACTCGAAGGCAGGCCGCTCTGTATATGAAGTTATTATTTTTCAAAAACACATAATATAGGAATTTTTAATAATATTGTTCATTTAGCTCATGGCAAATCTATGGTTTACTTTATAGTATAAACATATAAATGGCATTTACCATACCTATATACTAAATGAAATGTAAAATTTTCAAGTATACCAACTCTGAAATGCTAAGCAAGATTTGTTTATATAAGATTTAATTTATAAAGTTCTAGATGAATTTCGCCTTGGGTATCAAACTGTCTAAAAACAAATCCTTATCGGTATTTCCACTTCCTGTGACTTCAGTTTCTCTTCAATCTTCCCTTTATGAAATTCGTTCCGTTAAAATAATATTTATGGTGTTATCGATAATTTTCAGTCGCCGGAAATACAGGGCCGCACATATAATTGCACTTAAAAGTCAAGTACAAGAAGACTTTGCAGGTAGTTCTGGTCATTGTGTCTATTACCCATGAAATTTTTTCAGATCATTCGGTAAAATCTTTAAATCAAAGACTCTTGTTCGACTAGCGCTTGAAGACTCACATATATTTTTGTTGTTCAATCGAGATATCTCTTATGGGAGTTTCGAGCGTGAGTTTAAAATATGTTTTTCCGTTAACCAGCTATTGCACCCCTGTGAACGAAAACCCTCAGAAGTCGAAACTTGTGCTAGCTAAGGGCTAACGAGGTATTAACTTTTAACGTGATCGTTCAGCCTGCGGCTTGAACCATCGACTCACACATCGGCCGATTGACTGAGTAAACAAAGCACCCACGCCGAACCGCATGGCTACTGACCTCCTTCATCTTCACGGTTATCAAAAACTAACGAATTTTTCCAAAAAGTATTTGGATATAAGAAGTGATGTTTTCGTACGTAAATCGTAGTTATATGAGATTGTGGATTTTTCAACTCTGTCACATTTTGTGGTACACCAACTCCAAAATGCGACTTTTATATCGATTTTATTTTTTAATTTTTCATTGATTGTCATTTGAAAAATAATAGAGAAAATGTAGGAAATTTGACATCTTCCAAAAAATTTTTACCAGGCCTATGCCAAAGTAAATCACCTCAAATGATTCTTATCATTTTTTTTCGAACGCTACTTAATTCGATCGTTTCTGAAAAATAATAGTAATATGTATTAAATCTAAATAAATTAACTTTAAATGTTCAAGCCCGTCTTGGAATTATCTACACAGTAGTTTCAATGGACTGATGTCTATCAGAAAACAACTACTTCACTGGCTAATACCACGAACGGTATATCGGTAATAATAATCATAATAATACATTTATTCTCCCAAGGATGATAAAACATATAGGAATAGTCATTATAATCTAAAGATCTAAAAAATAAAAAATGTATAAAAAGCATTGTCGAGTAAATATTTCCTCAAGCGAGTTTTAAAAATAGAAATATTGGCGGAACTAACTATTTCTTTAGGCAGTTTATTAAAAATCCTCAGACTCAACTATTCAGAAGATTTCGAAGATACAACATATTTACAGTACGGAATGTGGAAATCAGCTCAATTCCTCGTATTATAACTATGGACTTGTTGGATTCTAGTGAATTTATTTTTATTTGTGTATACATATACACACATTTCTAAAATTAAAATACTCGTCATTGTTAAAATTTTTGATGCTTTAAAAATCGGTCTACAGGATGCTCTGCTTGAGGTATCGCAAATAATTTTTAAAATACGTATTTGTACAATAAATACACCCCCCAGAAACATATACCGTATCGTAATCGGGAGGCTACTTGTGCATGATATAATACGATTATTGTTCACGTAACAAAATGTTCCTAAGATTTCGCAACATAAAACATAATGAGTTCAATTTTGAGATCAAGTTGGTACAATGTTCTTTCCAGTTTAAACCAGAGTCTATAGTAATTCCAAGAAATTTAACTAATAAAG
>WOGN01007617.1:0-11136 GCA_015342105.1 Leptinotarsa texana | reverse complement strand
ATACTTTTCACTATTCAGTTTGTATTTCAAACATTCGTTGTGGAATAAAAATCAGATATCTTTTACATGAGTTCTACTTTAAATGAATGATAACAAATTGTACTCACATAAAATTGCCATCCTCCCTGTAATTCAATGTTTATATGAAAGTAGCTGTTTCAGGAGGACTTTCTATCACTTTGTGTCTGAAAGTTACTTCTTTGTATGATCTACATATCCATGTATAGATTTGCTTCCTTTCTTTCTTTGGAAGATTCCCTCATCTTTCTTTTTTGTATCAAGAGGGAGTAGTAGAAAGCCAAAAACTTTCTTTCTCGATAATTTCAAGTTATAAACGAATTTTCATTCAAAATTAGGGAATGAATGTGTTCGTTTTTATCAATATCTTAGCTTCCAGAAAGATGGCCTGAATGTAGTTAATAATTATTTTATGGCCGACAAAGTCATTTGTCCAATATGAGGAGAATACATTTCTCAAGTCCCTGGCCTAAGGAAGAAAATTGTTTTTTTTGTTCAAAATGTTCATTTATTTAAACACATAGGTAATTACGTAAAAATTGTTATAGAAGGTGGCACTAGTTGGTGTCGATGGTATAATCCAAAAAAGCACGATAGCCTTCAACTTGTATAGAAGGATGTGTGGGAAAAATTGTGGTTTACAACCAAAAATGACCATACTATTGCAATATACTCTGATAGCCAAGCAGCTATAAAAGCAATTAGCTCCATGCAAGTCAATTCCAAACTGGTCTGGAACTGCCTAGAAAAGCTACAAGAACTAGGTAGTCAAAAAAGACTGTCATTAGCCTGGGTACCAAACCACACAGGATACAAGGGTAACGAAGAGACTGATTCATTAGCACGAGAAGGAACACGACGCTCCCGCATTGGCCCAGAACCCTTTTGTGGTACAGCAAAAGCGTTGCGAAAAATTTGCAACAGCAACTGGAAGGAAAAACACTCTCAAAAATGGTGAAATAAGGCGCCAGGTATGAGACAGACCAAAAAATTCATTGAAGAGTCATCGCCAAAATTCACGAAGTCCCTACTAAGTCTGAATACGAGATCAACTAGAGTTGTGGTCGGGCTATTGACGGGACACTGTAGACTCAACAAACACATGAACAACATCGAACTGGCAGACACAGACCTATGCAGGCTTTGCCAAGAGGATGAGGAAATCTCCGTTCACTTACTATGCTATTGCGAGGGTCTGTCAAGGATAAGGTTTGCAACATTAGGGGAGGAAAAACCACAACCCTCTCAATATATGGGGAACTTGAGGTCTGGCCTATGGAGTCTAGTTACAAGGGCGGGCCGAGACAAGGAACTCTAGCATACATGAGGGCACACACAATAGATCTGCAAATGTCGCAGTGTAGTGGCTGTTCAGCACAGAAGCTCCATATTAATCTAATCTAATCTAATAAAAGACCCTTTAGAAAGCCAAAACCTTCATTTCCCAAAAACTAATCTCTTCAAAAACACAACTTTTCCAATTCAAACAAGATTCGCATGGCCGAGATTGAATGAAATGTGCAAATAAATGACACCACGTACTGTCATTGTGACTTGACTAAATTCAACTCATCCATGACACAAAGTCGTAATGCTGTGAATGAATTGAATGCTTCATCTCAAGTTATCCAGTTGATGATAGAACTCAATAATCGAAACATCGCATTCCAAACTAGTTTATATCACATTAAAACAAATATGATGTATTGGCGTTAAAGTGGCAAAACAAAATGATCTAGACTACTCTATTTTTTGGCGAATAATTCAAAAACAATCACCGATATTCTATTCTTGATCTGGAAAAAGGAAATTATAGTTCACAAAAATTGAAAACTTTTGTCGAATCGAATCGACCTTGTTTGCTATCCACTATTGCTATCTCGTTTCCGAGATAGCAATAATGAAATCAGTTAAAAAATCGTCCTGTATATTCCAGTCGGAAAATAAAATCAACCGAACTCAATCTCATTTGAATAGAGGCCAGGGAAATATGAGCAACGAGAAAATACGGCCGTAGTTTCACAGAGTGCGCCCATTCCACATGACAATTTACCTGAAGTAATAAAAGTAGTAGGAAGAAAAGTACTCACCTCGGAGTTTCTGAAGTTAATATTTGTCCGAATAGTTCTTTGGTGTAGGGGTTGAACGGGACGGGCGTTATTTCCCAGGGGAGCCTTCGGCGCCTCCTCAGATCCTTGCATTAATTTCCGCAATGAGTATAGCTGAAACCGAAATATTTTTCAGGTGGAAATAGGAATTCTTGTGGGTAACTTTTGATGGATATGGAGGGTGACTGAATTCGCTGAAGTTTTTCAGGAAAAGCAGTCTTTGGGAGTTATATATCTTATTGATGGAAGGCGGTTTCACTTTTAATTTTAACGTGAAGTTAAAAAGTGAATTACAATTTTATAGGACCGGGATCACTACGAGGGTGTTTTAAAAAGTTTGCGACCTCAACATAGAGATAGCAGCACTGGTAAATGAAAGCTGGTGATGAAATGATGAAAAGAGAAATGAAAATGTCTATGTTTTTAACCATTTTCATTTGTAACTAACGTTACTGCAGTTTCATCCTATACGGACATTTTCAAAATTATACAATAAACTAACAATGATTCATTATATTTGTTATTACATACCACTCCTGTAGGTACTAATAGAAATAGAGGTAGTTGACTTGATTGAGTACCTGAATTTACAGTTCACAATGCGGATGTGCCAATTTAAAAACCGGATAGTGGATTAAATCGATTTGATCATTTGACAGGTTGCACCCGCAATGTTTATGCTTGTGAATTTCCAAGGATTCTAAATAATTGATTTTGTAACCCTTTCTTGCATAGAGCAGAATTTCCGTATCGTTTAGATTCGGAAATTTGTGGTTGCATGCCAAGGAATGGTTTGAAAATCACTTTTTCCTAGTCTAAAGGACCTTTCATGCTCAGCATACCGTTTTTGGAAATTTCGGCCACATTGTCCCACATAAACACTATCACACTCCGGACACTTGAGCTTATAAACTCCAGATTTTTCCAACTTGTCGACCTTATCTTTGGCATTGAAAAGACAATGAGATAACCTGGCATATGGTCATTCTACAACCCGTCCTACGTTTGCTGAGAGGTACACACAATCATCTATGATCTCAACGAGGCATTATATTTTCAGATCATCGGTGTATAAAAGGAAATACACATCTATAACATCTGCAATATCATTAGTGAGTATATTGAAGAGCAACGGTCTCAGATATCAACCTTGTGGAAAACCGGTAGATTTGGAACCATTGAGATGAACATATTGTTTCCGATCCCGTAGATAGTTCCGAAAGAATGCAGCCTTTGGATGGAGGTAATCGAAAGGCTACTAGTTTGTTCAGTAGAATGCCATAGTCAAGCCTGTCTGAGGCCTTAGAAAAGTCTGTGTAAATAACAACAGTTTGGACCCTATTGTCAATAGATTCAGCATTCAGAAGATTGGTGACAGTTGAACGATTAAAACCATGTTGGTTTATACTTATATTGCAACTAACATGCCGACATATAACTCGCTTCAGCAGAATCTCAAAAACCTTTGCAAAGTTGCAAATAATAGAGATAGGCCGATAATTTGAAATTTTTTGCCTATCTCCTTTCTTGAAAATGGGACAGTCTTTTGATGATTTCCAGATCCTTGGTATTGTAGCCGATCTTAAGCAGATATTAACAAGTATAGATAGCAAGCAGAAGTGCACAATCTTTTAGGATGAAAGTTGGAATGTCATCTGGACCAGTGGTCTTTTTAGGCTTGAGCGATCTTAGTACCTCGTATACTTCGTTTTCACTGAAGCTTGATATATCAAGAAAGTGATTATTATCAATATCAGAGTTTGGTTGAAAAGGGAAAGAAGTGGTATACGATTGTTTGAAAAGATTGATAAAACGGTTCACGATATTAGAGGGCCCCTTCAGCAATGGACCTTCAAAATTCTCTACTTGTGATATTTTGGAGCTATCTCGTTTATTATTTATAAATGTTGGATATTTCTTCCTCAGTTTCACCTAAGAATTTTTTATATGCCACATTAATATTATGCTTTATTTCTGCTCGAAGATATCTGAAATTTTCAAGAGCCTGCAGATTACACTCACGCTTGTATTTGCGTCAGATTCTGCTTTTAGCCTGCAAATCTCTAATATCATAGTATCACTCCACTCCATTTCTAATTTGATCGTTTTAGTGCAAGAGAGTACAAGATTATCAGCATTTATTAAAGTTCATGTTTGGTAAAAAAAAATATCGAAATTAATTTATATCTTCTAAACGGTAATAGATAGGTGTAGAGAAATAGTATATGAATTTTTTGACAAAATGATAACAAATTATTATATTATATACGGGGTGTTTCATTTGAAAAATCAAAGAAGCCGTTACTTTATAGTAGAAGCGACAACGCCGCTTTGTCTAAAATATTTTAGGCGTGTAGGTCACATTGACTTATGCATACTGTGGAATTTTCAGGTTGATCCGTTGAATAGTTTGCCAGAAATGGCTAATTAACGTTCATCATGAAAAGCCCTGTATAAGAAAGGAATGATAAAAGTCACACCAATGAAATGCTTCAGGCTGTGTTAAAAATATTGACGTTGGTATAACTTGTCATAACCAAAGATTTATGTTCGTTTCAATTGGTTGAACATGTCTAATGCATTTATTCTCTGTGAAACTCTGTAAAAGCTAGCTGACCTTCAACCTTTCCATTGTTTTTGTGAATTGAAATGATTACATTTGAACAAGACAAATAGACTTACGTACCTCATGCTTGGTAATATAAATGGGCTTATTAAGGATGATCCAAACGGTGGTCTCCCAACATCCTGGATGCGTCGTCGAGCCCTCGTACGTCATGAAGTGTTCTGTGTCTGGCAGGAGACTTCTTAGAGATAGATGTTTTATGGGAATATAGGCGCCTGTAACAAAAGAAACACTTGAGAAACAGGAGTCAAAACAGGGTCATAAAACATCAGGAGGATTGATTTATAGGGATGTTTGTCGCACAATCGCAATGTAAGGCTGACAGGGTTTTGTTATGATTATATATGTATCTTTTTTGGGATTTGGTCTTTCATTGTGAGTTGAGAATTAGTTTTCGACAACCGCATACGGATTTATCAGTTATAATAATAATTCATTTATAATAATTCATTTATTGACCACGTTATAAAAAAATTATTTGTAGCAGGTCAATTACAAGATATATGTACAATCAAAGCACCTTATCAAAATTAATAAAAATATGAGACGGATATTTATATATACATACATATATACATGCACATATACAGACACATGTAAAAAACAAATGTACATTACATTAATAACATAAAAATTAAAAAGTATAAAAAAGAATTATTGTGTCAACATATAGTCGGTATCTGAAAATATTCGTTCACTGTGTAGAGACTGTGAGCTATTAAGAGTTTTTTTTATTTTGAATTTGAATTCGGCATAACTCAAATTTTTATAGTACTCTGGCAAAAAATTATAAAGGTTCAAATTCAAACTGTTTCGAGATGAAGTCTCTAATCTAAATCTTTTATTCAAAAGGAAAGAACCATGCCTAGAATTATATGTATGGTTTGTGTCACTTCTAGGATATGTATGGCAATTTTTGTGAATCTCCAGTAAACTGAAATAAATATAAATAGAAGGAACTGTTAATATGTTGAGATTTTGAAAGTAATTTCGGCAAGAATCTCGAAGACCAATACCGGCGACTATTCTCTTACAGCACGTTTCTGTAATGTCATGATTCAATGAGCATGTGTGGAGTTGCCCCATAACACAGTTCCATAAGATACATGAGAATGGAATAATGAGAAATATGAGATCAGAAGTACATCCGGACTGATTTATTGAGTCTCCTTAGCAAAAATAGTTGACTAGATATTTTTTGCTAGGCAGTCAATATGTTCAGTCCACTTGAGGGACTGGTCTAAGGTTATGCCTAAAAGTTTTACGGAGTCATGCTGATTCAATTTACTGCTCATAGTGAAGGTAATTTCCTGAGTTTATGTCTCATTTTGGGTTAGTTTATTTGGTATCAGCCACTTATTTATATTTGGCAAAATTGACAAGTTTTTTTTCTTTCAAATTTATTAAATTTGAATCGGAATGATAAAATGTAGCATCGTCCGCGAATAAAATACCATTAATGTAATGAAGATGTTCAAATATATCATTAATGTAAATAATGAAAAGAAGTAGCCCCATAACTGAACCTTGAGGTACACCACAAGTGATTTTCTGATTAGAGGATAATGTTGAACCATGAAAAACCGCGTGAACTCGTTGAGTTGAACATGATTCGAAAAATTTGTAAGCAATTCCTCTGACACCATAGTATAGTAGACACATAGTATAGTAGAGCAATGTGACTCCCGTTTGGTATTATTTTCTAGCTCAAACCATCAAGTAGTATTGCATTTTCAGTAGTAGAGGTCAATTGTAATAGCTTTCATATTTCACTCAGTAGATGAAATCTACCTCATTCTATCGTTTCACCATTTGTTTGACATTTGAAAATTGACTGACACTGGGTAAAGTGTAAAAATGGTTCAATAAATATAGAACTGGAAATTGTAAATTTAAATAATTCGAACAAGAACGACCAAAAACCTACTCTACTTTTATTAAGGAAATTGCGACTCATGCTAAAAAAATTGTCTTATGTTCCTCTCAAACTGTTCAGAGCAAATTTTTACACACATTTTTTTAAAATCTTTGTTCTTTGTTTCTGTGCACGATTGTTCTGTGAAGACTGTTAATTCATGAAATATTTTCTAGAGTTGGCCAAAATATATGGTGATGATCAGGAAGTTTTCTCACAACAGGAACAGCAGAAACACAGGATACTTCGGGGGATTCTCTATAGATACCAAAATTATTCAGGTATGTATTCTGTATACAGCTTTCAACACTTATAGTTTGTTATACTTTCAATACAAATAAGTTTTTTTTCAATAAATATCTCTAAATTACGGGAGCAAATTTTAATACGTCGAGGACCTTCCAATTACCCAAGCTTCTCCCCGTTGTTGATTTAATAATTGAACATCAACTAGTTTCCCTAACAATCAACAAATTATTCCTGTTACATCTAAACTCTAATTTTTTTATCTATACAATTTTTATTTCTACGTCTCTGCTATCTATTTCAGTTTTACAACACATCTCTCATTCTTAATTTCGTACAAACTTTTCTAACCTCACTTATTCTATCAACATAAATTTCCTACAATCATTTTATCATTCCCGTATCCAAGAAAATATTTTTCAATCGAAATTTCTAAATTTTCATAATTTAAAAATATATACAATCAGTTTGTGTTGTATCTTTCCATTGTATTCATCAGATCTCACTTATATTCCTATTGACAATAATCACCAACCTTTATCGATTGTCTTTTACATATAATCTAATTAATTTTGGTACAGATGTGTGGAATTTTGAATTTACCGCTTTCATGAATGTTTCTTGACAAGTCTCTGGAATGTTACACTCGTACAGGGTGAGTCATCTAAACTGTTTATAGGGTGATTAAATTTATATTTTCCTGAGATGTTAGAATTTTCTCCTTTTATGATTAGATACACATATTACTATTAGTTATATTTCCAATGTGTGAACAATTCAATTGTCCTTCAAAATAGATAATTGTTGTCTACTTTCATCAACCAGATAACGTTTTTGTTTTCAGAAGGCCAATAATAATAATAATAATAGAAATCTATTCAGATATCCAATACAAATATGAAAATCATCAAATAAAACGAATAAACGTGAATATAAAATCACGAAGCGTCAGTGGTGAGACCGTTGCTTTTATGTGATAGATTAACCTAAATATAATATTATTGTAGTTTTGAGACTAAAAGTGATTGATTCACCTAAATATAATTTTATTGCAGTTTCAAGACAAAATTTACTTTAATACTACAGATCCTATAATTTTATTGATGTGTACGTCACCTTACTTGTATATATTATTCAGATATGAGCCATATTTGGTGTTGACATAGTAGGGTGTATTATCATAGTTGAGAATGTTGTCATAGTTTGTTTGAAAATGAAAGGACAGTTGTCTAATTGTGGAACATACACGTTCCACAGCCAGACACGACATGTTCCACAATAATACAGAAGTTTAAGTACTGTTTTAACGAACTTCTAACGCTGAAAAATTAACTTCAAATTTGATTGTTACCGTTTTGTTGTTCCCACGTGTGATGGTTTTGGTAACACCATCCTAATGTTTTTCAAGCATACCAAAGAGACGTCTTCTATTTCGGGGTAAATGAAGCTGTTATCATACTCAACGGAATTTCTCAGAAATGTAACTTTCATTCCTTATCTTTTTTACATGATACTTCAGCTATGGAATTATTTTTTTCCTTTTGTCTATAAATTCTATCAAAATAAAGTTGGCAGCTTCTGGCTCTTTATTAAGCCTATCTAGAAGAGGTGGTGGATCGATTTCTCCTACAAAATCAATATCATCATCAGAATTTCTTCGTCTGTTGAGTCGTCATCGAATCCTACTTTTCTTCTTCAAGCTTTTTTTCTCTCTCTTTATCTATTTAGTTTCCAGGGCGATCTTTTCTGGAGTGTCGGTGGCGATAATACTTTTACCTTTTTCTCTCTTCTTTCTCTGATTCTTTCGTTCTTCAGCTTTTGGGTATCCTTTGAATTCTTGCGGACTTATGAAAGTTTCTGTGTTTTGATTTTGTGTGGGAGTTGTGTATAAAGTAACTGATGCTGAAAGTGACGAGATTGACATAATATTTTCTTCAATACAGCTTGATGATAATATCCAAATATATATCCCAATATATGTGGTCGGGCTTTTTCATTGTTTTGATCCTCATTTCTATCAGTTACGCTACTAATTGCGAAGTCGTCATCTGTAAATATGAATTTAAGGAAAGGATAGATCCTAGTTTATCGAAATCCGGATTTTATCGGCGTCATCGATTTTTCTAATGCATTATTAACACAGCCAGCTATATAAAAAATAGAAACGGGTATCCCAGGGTGTTCTAGAAGCTATGTTTGTAAGACAGTATTGTAGAATGATTTGAACGAAAAAAACAGAGACATCTAACGGATGCATCTTGTTGGAAGTATGCGGTGATAATTTGACGTTACCATTTTCATTTGCTAGATTCATTCCTTCTATAGTCAGATGACTCTCGTGATTGTCAAAAATCAGGAGGGAAGGGTTTTCTTTTGTGCTGGACGTATGTTCAATGAAGTGCCTCACAACGCTTGGAAACAACTCACGAGTCATCCATCCTGAGTCGGAAATCAATCCCAAAGTACGATACGGTGCTCCATAAGTCAACTTTTTTAACGACACGAATTATGTTCCACAATCAGACAGCGTCTGATTGTAGAACACAGATGCTGTTTGAAGGTGGAACTCAAATCGTAATACAAAATTAAATTCAACTGTGAACTCCATACATAAGCCACAAAAGTAAACTCGCTCATAAATTGTCAATAAAATAGCCCAAAATCTGATCAACAGATTGTTTTTGCACCACTAGTTTCGAAAGAAAAATTAAGGCTTATAATATCAAATCAAGGATAGTAAAAACTCACCTAGGAAAATAAGTTTTTTGTTGAAAAATGCTCAAATCCAAAAGAATAGCGTAACAACTTTGTTTACCAAAACTGCGTGTGTAACCCTACTATCCGAACGAATCGCGTATTTTTTCTTATAAGTTGCTTCATTTTGTTGATGAATTTTTCTGTTATAATGTTTGGATCTTCTTCGTTGTATATATCCGTCCAGTGTTCTTTTTGCAATTGAAGTCTCAGACTATTGTACTTGATATATTTTTTGGATTGGTTTTTTTCAGAACTAGAATCAGAGCTGTGATTTAGTTTTGGAATAGTTGAAGCATTTCAGCATTTATGATTTTCACAAAGAAGTGGTCAATGCAAGTTTTGCTCTCCGGACGAGTGACTTTGTTAATATATGAGAGAAAACCATGAACATGTAATATGTTTTTATATTCTTCTACATGATTATTGTCAGCTAACAGATCAATATTCAAGTCTGTGTGTTATTAGTCAAAAAAATACGAATCGAATTTAAAGAAATTAACCTTGAACGTTCATTTCTTCAGATTTGTTTACTGCCAGTTTTCAAGCACAGCCCACTAAGTAATAAGAAAAAATATGAATTAGTTTCAAGTGGATCATTTACTGTAGACTTTTCACATTTCGAACACTCATTTGATATTTTTCTTCGTTTCCTTCATTCTTTTCATTTTCGACAAAAAGAATTGGGGAACAAAATATGTCATGTACAAGTTTTATCTCGAACTCATTCGGATACTTTAGTTTGAGGTAGTTGTGTTGGTGGGCTCAGTAATCGACTTACCGGTTGCCTCATATTGCACTTCAGCGAATATGGTGTTCAACGTTCCTGCTTTCTGAAAATCCACTTACCCGATGTTGGTTCAGTAATTAGAAAGGCTTGAATGAACGGAGTTGCATGAGTGCGGATAGGTGCATGGGAGCTATGAAACTGAGTGAAGTTTTCGAAGGAAAAAGTCTGTTAGGTTTAATTTAGAATTAAATAGTAATTGGTTCAAATGGAACATTTATGACATACTTAATTGTGGAAAAGTGATCTGAAAATGAAATAACTGGACTCAAAAAATCAACTCAAAATTATGAAATGATATGCGGGTACGAAAAAATTAGTGCCTACGATTTTTCCAACCGCTGCCAGCAGAGCACTCAAAGCAGTATTTTATATTTGATATATACAGGGATTTTCATGATGAGCGTTAATTAGCCATTTCTGGTGAACTATCCAACTTATCAACCTGAAAATTCCACAGTATACATAAGTCAATATGACCTACACGTTTGAACTATTTTAGACTAAGCGGCGTTGTCGCTTTTACTATAAAGTAGCGGTTTCTTTGATTTTTCAAATGGAACACCCCGTATATAATATCACATTATGATTCATTATCACTTTGTCAACAAATTCATATACTATTTCCCTATACCTATCTATTACCGTTTAGAAGATATAAATTAATTTCAATATTTTTTTT